>QRFJ01004757.1:0-188442 GCA_006176705.1 Cocos nucifera | reverse complement strand
AAATTAGATCTAAATAATTTTTTATAGAACCTGGCTCTGATACCAGTTGAAGGAGAAATCTTGATTTTCTGGGTCAGGTTCGTTCAAATCTGATTGGATCAAGAGGCATATTTTAAAAATTTTCTCTTAGATCTAAATCAGATCTAATATTTTTTAGATCTAATTTTATGATTTAATAAATAAAAAATTAAATTAAATTAAATCTAAATTAGTTTTACCTTGATATGGATAATCTGATTACCCATTGATGATCCTGCTGATTGCCTAAGGTTCTGGATCTAGCCATGCAAGCGCCTAACCTCTATCGATATCCACTCAGGCTGGATCTAGAGATCTTCTTCTTCTCTTTTTTTTCTCCAAAAATTAGATCTGGATCTAGTTTGGTGGATCTTCAAAACTCCTTCTGAGAATCAGCAGTCATCTCTGCAGCAGTGCTGCCTTCTTCCTTTCTCGTCAGCCTTTTCTTGCCTGGATTGCACCAAACTTAAGAACCAACTTCCTTTGGGCATGGAGAGGAGAGGGAGAACAAAAGACTTGGCATGGAGGAGGGAGAGAGGCAGCCTTGGGGTAATGGGCTAAGAGGAACTCACAAAATTTGAGTTGGGGCAGACAGGGTCTTATTTATAGACCCTGCGTGATCCAACTTGCAGTCTTCATCATCCAACCAATCACAATTGTTTCATCCAATCAGATCTAAATCTGATTGGTGGGATGACATCACTTGATCCAATTAGATGAGAGCCTCATGGATTCATCCTTAGATGGTGCCTAAGACCAGTCAAAGTTGGTTCTTAGGTAAGAGTCACCTAAGTTTGAATCCAAGAAGGAGACCTGGAGTCCCATCCGTATGGGACTCCTAGGTTTACCTCCACTTGGGCGCACGCCATCCTAGGCATGCACCCTCCATCTACCTACCAAATGGTAGGGGACAAGGCCCCAACCAGCTCTCCAATAGGTGCATGACACATGGGTCAAAGAATGTCCAAGGACCAGTCAAAGGTCAACTTTTGACCAAAGTCAAAGGACAAGAAATGGCAGGTGACCAAAAATGGTAGGTGTTGTCTCAAATTTATCTCAAAATAAGACAATCCTTTTCTGACCTTGGACAAGCTCCAGTCAGACCAAGTGAAGGCCTCTGATTGAGCACAAACTCCTTTGGCTCAGTCAGGACAACTATTTATGATAGTAAAAGAAGAACGTTAGGTTCAATCGAGTGCTAGCACGATTTTCTTGAACCTAATTGAATCTCATTCAGATCAATTGAACTGGATCAGTTCAATTGATGATCACCAGATTCAAACCCTTGTTTGTGTGACCCAGTTAGGTTCAGTTCTGTATGGTAATGGGATATGTCATGATCTCTATCATCGACATCATCGAAACTCCTTTCGATGGATCAGAACTCTTCTGATTCGAACAGCTAGAATGATCGATCATCTAAATCATTCTAATTGCTCCCAAAATCCACCAGTGACACCTAGCAGTATATGGTGGCAACCCATCAGAGCTGAATGCGAACCTCTTGGTGCAGCTACCTGTGTGATTAAGTTCTTCTATCTTGAGCCCCGATCAGATTAGGGTTAAGGTGAACTCGTCAAACCCTAGTTTCTGTCATATGATGTAATCATTCGATTCAAGTCCGATGTGAAAACCTAAATAGAAACTCTTTCTATTATTTCACTCTGCCATGGCCATGGGCTTCTGGACTTGATTCTCATGATCATCATAGGGCTGCTCCTCTACCACCGAGGTAGATAGATTCCATCTTGATGCAATCCAGTTCCTACAATGAACATGCTATAGCCAACATACACCTCAGGATTCTGATGGCTAGGAGATCGAGTAATGGTGTAGTCAAACTATAACACCCTCAAGGTGAACTGTCGATGCACCTCAGGTCAAAGAACCAGACACACCACTGCAGCATCGAGTCAGTCATTGACGAGAAGGTAGACTTCCTAATGACTACTCGAGGTGGTCACGCTCAGTGCCCTCATTCTCTAACGAGTACCTGTACTCTCGCTCCTGGTGTCTCCACACCATAGACTCAAGACTCATCTACTAAAGAGAAGTGATTGTACACCAACCTTCGGATCAATCACCATCCTCGTGATGATCCTACGGTCAGGAGTATTTTATGAGTTAATAATGAAAATTCTTATCTTAAATTTTCAACTCTTGAAAATAAGAATTATCATTACCATTGACTCAAGGGATGTATCAAAGATACTAAAAATATATATGTGATAGAAAATAACCCATTTTATTATTCATAGTCAAAATTATAATTTTGCCCTTAAAAATGTATTACAAGTGTCAGCCAATTTTAGATTCTAGGGCACACATATCTAACACATGGATCTCCAAAATCTTCTGGCTGAATGAGGGCAAGGTCCCGACAGGGGTTGAATCATGATCAGAGCAAGGGCTCTCTACCCTCTACTTCTCTTTTCCAAAAGTTACCGGCCAACTCATCCAAGTCGATCATCCTCAGAAAGGATTCTAGGGGTTCCAGCGAAGCCTATTCTGATTGGATCAACATCGGAGGCCGTTACTGCTGCATGGCCTGCACTAGTTCTGTAAGACCCCTGACTTGCTGGACCAGTAGGTTAAATTTCTCTACATCCACCATTATTGCTGGTGGAATGTGAGATGCCGGGGATGAGATAGGAGCGGGTAGATCTAGATAAGATCTAGCCACGAAGGTGGTTGACCATCGAGTTGAGGCCTTCTTGGCTGGCATACTTATGAGATGGTTGGGAAAGAAGGACTCCAAGGGAGAAGAAGAGAGATCTCTATTGAGCGCTCCATTAAGAACAAGAAAATCTCAAGAGGATGTGGTTCCTTCCTCTAGAACCAATCCTATTGGTGTGGAATCTGGTTGACGTCAGAACTAGCTAGAGCTAGAGAAGTCGAGGTCGCCATCGGGAGCTACAAAAGAAATCTAAATCAAAGAAGGGGTGGCTTCAGTAGGAACCTCCGATGGTCAAGTCTGCCCTTCCAACCAATAGAAATGGAATACTCAGTAGAGAAAGTAGTAGAGTGTCAAGAAGGAGAAGAAAGCTTGGAGAAATTGTATCTGAAGGATCCCTTTTATAGATAGAGCATGTAACAAATTGATGGTGATAGTTGTAGCTACCGAGTAATGGACCGTTCAGGCCACGTGGAGTTTGTTACGGAGAGTGGTACTTGTTGTCGTGATGCGTCAGTCTGTTGGAACTTAATAGTTGAAGTTTGGAGGAGGTAGGTGTAGGCGGTGAAGAGCTTTGAGTTTCATCAATTCTAGAGGAGTTTGGACTCCTTCAAGGTCGCCTGTCTATAATCAGGATCATGCTGTGCAGATAGCTAGACTTGCATAGATATGGAGGCCCTTCAAGGTGATTGTAAGAAGTTTGACCGAAAGGGGTTCAAAGGTCCTACGACTAGAGAAATCCTGAAGGAAGTCCATTGGAGGAATCCAGAAGCAATTCTACTGGAAGAATCTACATGGAGATCTATTGGAAGAATCTGGATGGAGATCCATTGGAGCAGTCTGGATGGAGTTTGACTGGTGGAGAGGCTCGATTGAGGAAGAAATCCGAAAGAAATTTGGCTGGCAGAGAAGTTCGGCTGCTTATCTATTCCTTTGAAGCTCACCTGCTTTCGAGGCAGTCTAGAGGCTAACAAAAAGGGGATAAGGTTCTTTTGTCTGCATGTTCAGAGCTCTTGATGTAGGAATCCTAAGGTCTGCCACCCTTAGTATATTGTAGGAATCCTAAGGTCTGCCGCCCTCAGTATATTTTAGGAATCCATCTGGAGAGGAGTTCTGTTGATTCGACATTGGTCCAATATTGAATAGTTTGGATGATTTTTTGTTGGAAAAAGATTCAAAGAGTGCTATGGTCAGCCAAATCAAGCCATAATTAGACCTATTACTCAGCCACCTAGAGACTGTCATCACTATTTAAGTTCGCCTGAGCAAAATCTATAATGCCCTGTAGGTTCTAGAAATATCCAAAGGAGCTAGGAATCTAGATGAAGAAGATCGGCCGATAAATTCAGGTTGGAGGTCTACAGTCTTGGTGCCTAAGCATAAACTCTTCACTGGCTGGAGTCTGGCTTGGCTAACCTCACCGGATGGAGTTTTCTCAAGGCCAAATATCCTGTCGAACTTCGATAGGAAAGGTTTCACACCGAACAAGCACCTATTTGGTGTAGACCACATTGAGCCCAGATCACGGGCGGTGTACAAGCACTGATGCACAATCAGACAGTGCCACTCATTTTTGATTGAGATCTGATGGTTGAGTTGCTTTTTGGTTTGATTCAGGAGTCCACGCTTCTTCCTGAGTGCCAACCAATAGTCTAATGACCTCCTGATCAAGATCTAATGGTAGCGAAGCTTCCTTGAGTGAGATCTAACATGTAAAAGGCATTCCAATTTTGATTCAAATAGCCCAACTTTCTTGATTACGAGATCTAATGGCCCATAAGCTCTTGATGATAATATCCAATGGCTAATATTCAATTTGATTTGATCTATACTTTTAACAATGATTTTTAAGTGATTTCTGAGCCATACAATCATGATCCGATGGCCAGCAGTATTCAAGTCTTTGCATCAACAAACAATGTCTATATTTAATCAGTTTCAGAAGTTTTAAACCTATTTTCACTCAAATTTCTCATGTATGCCCACTCCTAGCTCTATGTAAAGGACTCCAGCCAAATGTTTCAAGGTATCTTTGATCAAAGAGAGGGAAAGGTATAGGGTAGGAGCCACATTTGGGTTGATAGCTACTTCAAAGCAATAGTTGCTGAGAAGAAGAGCTGTCACCTATGCCATCTTCGCACCAACCCCAATCTAAGGTCAAGATTAGATCCAAACATGAAGAAGAAGGAGATGCGAGCATGCTCTGAAGAATACGAATGAAGAGGAGTTCACCAACCATCTTTTCGATGATGCTACGCAGATCCACTTCAATCCTTTGTTATAGCTTTGCTTATTTAATTTCTATTCTTTTTAATTTCTTGTATTTAAGTTTTTAATTATAATTTAATGCAAAAATTTAATTTTATGTTTTTTTAATTTATGCTCTTTATTTTTATTGCATGTAGATTCTAAAATCTAGGTAGTAGATCTTAGTATCCAAAATTTTTTTTCATGCTATTTAAATTTTATTATTTATTTTTATTATTATTTTTAATTTTAATTTTTTAAATTTTTTTTTATAAAATTAAAAATTTCAAAACTAAAACACAACTTCTTCATGGATTCGACTCGACTTGCTACTTTTTAAATATTTTTAATTATTTAAGAAGTTAGAATTAAACTAAGAAATATGGTGTCTTAACAACAACATCGTGCTCTATCAGCATCCATATCCTTGCATTAGTTGCTAGGATGCATGCAGGGTTTTTAGCTCTACTTTCAAATTTTTTGAAAAATTAAATTTAGTAAAATAAAAAATTAATCTAATTATTTTTTTTAGAGCAATAAATTTAATCTAAAAATTCTACAAAATTAGGATCTAATGTGGCATGTATTCATGGAAATCTAAAAATAAAAATTATCAACAGTAAAACTTGTTTACTACATTACGTGTTTAGAACACGTCATCTTTGCACTGATAGTCGATCATCACAATTTGATCACCACTAGAAAGATGTGATCATCGTGACATAGCCACACAGCATGCCTAGCCTCCACAGATGGTCCACATGACTTTCCAATCTTGATCGGTTCCTCTCGAGTGCTAGCTTGATGTAGAACGGTCTTGAAGGCTGAATTTGATCGAATGCTTTGATCTTCCTCTACTGAAACTTTGAAAGCTCTGGATCAATAGCAAAGGTATACAAGAGGTTGAGGAGGCTCACTA
This sequence comes from Cocos nucifera, assembly GCA_006176705.1. Lineage (NCBI taxonomy): Eukaryota > Viridiplantae > Streptophyta > Magnoliopsida > Arecales > Arecaceae > Cocos > Cocos nucifera. The sequence continues at coordinate 182,584 of QRFJ01004757.1, read as the reverse complement.
AAAAATTTCATAAATATTTGATGATCAAATCTGATGAAAGTCCTTCTCAAATCTTAGGTTGAAACCCTAGGATGGCTTTCACCAAAACCTTGCACCTAGTCTAGTTTTCTTCCTCTTAGATTTTTTTCTGATTTTTTTTCTCATTCAAGGGTGAGGGCTTAAGCATAGAATGGAGCTTCTCATTTGGATGTCACGTGTCCAAAAATTCTAGAATTTAATAGACTGCAAATAGAGATTTGATGGCATGGAGGGGATTAGATAAGATAAGGTCAAGATGGTTGTCAACTTGAATTCGACCTTGATTTGAATTCAAACCAAAACCACTTGAACCTATCAATCTAGGATGTGAGAAAGGTGGGCGTGCACCCTCTTTTGCATGGAAAAAATGCATGAGAAACTTTTTCTCGTGAAGAATGGGATGGTGCAAAAAATGGTGAGGTGGCACATGGGAAGACTAGGTCAAACTAGTCTTAATTCATCTTATCCAATTGAACAAACCCAAACTAATTTGATTAGACCCAATTAGATCAGATTAAATTCAACTCATTTAGACTTAATTAGGTTTAATTAAATCCTAATCAAATAAAAAATTAATTAATCCCAACCCCTGATCAAATCAGGGATCAAACCTCCTTGGCAACTAGGTCATCTCATAACCTAATCGGATCAAATCCAACTGAATCCAATTCAATTAGATTTGATTCAAAAATAATTACTCAATCAAATTGAGCTAATTATTAATTAAATTTCTCATAAATATAAACTACAAATCTAGTGGATGTCAATACAAAAGAGTTCCATCAAAATGAAACTCTTGATCAAAGAGTCCCAAACTAGTGGGATTTGGGACTTTTGACCCCAATATCTCAAATGAATGGAACTCATGATCACTGAGTCCTAGTCCAGTGGGACTCTAGATCATAGAGTGACAGATAAGTAGGACTCAGAGTCCCAATGTAGTAGGACTCCTGGTTGAAGAGTCTCAGTCCAACAGAACTCTTGGTTGAAGAGTCCCATCAGTCATCAGATCAAGTAGGAACCTCTAATGTATGTGACCTTGTAGATTCGAACCTAAGTCAGTAGCATAGAAATTAATTAAAGTGACCATCTAGCAATGGTATCCGATGTTTGGATAGATCGAATAGTCACAATCATAATACCCAAAATCTACATGAATATGGTTACCACATAATTCATCCATTTGATCTCTATGTATAGGATGACTCAGATTTAAACTATCAATCCTGAAAGGTACATCTAAATCATGTCTCAATATAATTAGTCCCATGACTCATCACTAGAACTATCTTGGCTAAGGATTTGCTAAATCGAAATATAATTGATCGTAGCCCTGAATCAAAGTGGTCAATTCCATCTTGATTCACACACTGACTCCTCAAATACTTGACTATGCTCAGAAATCTTTTATCACTGAATTAGAAATTTAGATAGTATGGCATCAAAGTATAGTGAGTTGCTTGAAAGTCTCCATGATGATCTCAGATCGGAGGGACACTTATACCCATATCCCACTGAAGCAAACTTGACAATAGAAAAGCTCTATAGTTGGTTATGTTCAGTGTAGATGTACCCCTATATCTCACCTGTATGTCATATCAATGTCTCTACACTCCTTAGTTAAGAGGACAGCTAATCCATATGGCATACAATGACCTACACTCAATAAATATTATCATCCTTGATCATCACATATCATTTGGTCATGAACATGTTTGACGACTAAATAACAAATCCTCTTTTGTCGATTCTAAATAATCCTAAGGACTTCACCACAACATCGAAGTTTATTAGAAGATGAATGAATTTATAATAAAAATATCAAAATAATTTTTATTTATTTATTAATTTATATATAAATATAAAATTAGCTCAACTATCAATAGGCTGATGATTGGCTTTGGGGTACTATTTTCAACAATTTTCCACTTGGACTAAAGCCAATCGATGCGGTATCTAATATCCATCTTCGACTTGAAATCATCGAACTCCTTCACCATAATGGCTTTAGTGAATGGGTCAGCTAAGTTCTCCTTCCTATCGATCTTTTGAGAGTCAACATCATCTCGATCCATGATCTTCTGGATAATATGCTAGCGATGCAGAATATGCTTCGTCCGCTGGTGTGCCTTCGATTTCTTTGCCTAAGCAATGGCTCTAGAGTTATCGCAACAGAGTAGAACTAGACCATCAAGGGAAGGTGCCACTCTGAGATCGGTGACAAACTTTCTCAGCCACACTGCTTCTTTGGTAGAATTTGATGCAACAACATACTTCACCTCACAAACTGAGTTGGCCATAGCGTACTGCTTAGAACTCTTCCAGCAGACAGCTCTACCATTAAGGATAAATATATACCCCAACATATTTTTACTATCATTATGGTCAGATTAAAAACTAGAGTCAGTAAATCTCATAAGTTTCAAATCTAAGTCACCATAAACAAGCCACTAGTTCTTAGTATTTCTTAAATACTATAGGATGGTTTTAACAACCATCCAGTAGTTCTTTCCCAGATCAGATTGGTATCAACTCATTTTTACTAGTGAGTATGCCACATCAAATTGCATACATAACATGGTGTACATGATAGAACTCACTACCAAAGTATATAGAATTCTACTCATATGCTCGCTCTCTTGAGATGTTATAGGACAATCCCTCTTTGATAGAGAAATTCCATAGCCTATCGGTATATAGTTGTAACACCTCACCCCTAAATCTAGGTGATGATGCTACACCCCACCATTATCTAAAGATTAAGGGGATTTTAAGCTATGCTAAATTGTAATATCATTTAAACCTGCTCTAGACAATTATCCTAAATTCTTCCCTAATCAGCATATGCAATTCAATTTTACCTCTTGATCTATTAAAGCAAACATCATAACTTAACTCAACAATTACATAAGCAAATCCAAGGCTTCATTCACAAAACCATACTTCATACATTCATTCTAGTCATTAATCATCTTTATAGTACATGCCTTTAGAAAACAAACTAATACACCTACAGATAACAGCATCTAATTTAAATAACTTAGCTACACAATCCTTCTCAAAAAACATCTCTTTCACAAACTTATTCTCATCCAAAATACTTTCTCCACTAGAGGTACCGATACACACACTGCAACATACCACCCAACATAGCTACTCCAAAAATTGCAATTAGAAAGAGTGAGGGGTGAGACTTAGGAAGTCTCAGTGAGTGGATAAACAATCTAACGGTGAAAAAATAGAAAGGCATAACTATAATATTCACTGTCATAATATATAACTATGTTTCTGATATACTTTCAAATATAAGTAAACCAAACAAGAACAAGTTCATAAATAAATCATTTCGCTGAAAGAAGGCTTTGTTGAGCTAAAATAAGTTTACTGAGCTAATAGAATCTGCTGAGCCAAAAGAATTCTATTGAATTAAACACACCCATTTTTCTCTTTTTTGAATAACGCTGATGGCTATGGCTGACTACTCCGAGCGCACCCCTACCATGAGTATCAGCATGTAGGATGAATGTGAATGCTGCTGAAATAAAATCCCACTGGGCATTCGGATACACTGCCAATACACTACTGATACACTTCCAATACACTTCCAAGCCCCACTGGGCATTCCAATACCTTATATCGCAAGGAGGTGCCAGCTGCTATATGCTACATGACATGCCATGTTTTGTATTTTTTTCAAAAGCTGATATTGAATATACTTTCAAATACTGATAGGCTAATTTAAATCAAATCCAAACAAGAGAAAAGCTAAGTACCAAAATATTTGTACATATTTTTTTCTCATACTTATGAATATGAATAGAATCACATATAAGAAAAAAAATACAAAAGCTAGATAAGAAAATCCACTCACCTTAACCAGCTAGCTTCAAGCTATCTTTCTTATTTTGGTGCTTGAATCATTCAAAACACCCTCTTGAGCCTTCTTCCTTCTCTATCAAATTAGTATACACACATATATCAACACCATACCATATGATACATGAAAATAGAATATACCTTGCTTTGCTTTAGCTTAGGTCTAACTAAACTTAACATAAATTTAGAAATTTTTAGAAGTTCAACTATGGTTTCATCCTTATAAATAGTTTCAAATTTAGTCAACATAGTTCCAATTACTTACTAAACCATTCAGCAGTACCTAGTAAAACTGATAGCATAATTCATCCTCTAACTCTAGTTTAATTGCCTAATTTTTCTTTACTACAACATCTAATCTAATAACACTACTTAAATGATTAATTCAAATCTAATTTAGAGCTTAAGAGCTTTACCTCAAATTGCTACAATCCTGCAAAAGTTCTGAAACCAACTTCTCTCTTTCCAATTGTCAGTAACCTTTCTTCTTCAAAATCAGTTTATTCCCAAACCTACTCTTTCTCTATTGAATCTTATGAATTTGCAACTAAAAACTCTTCTTTCTCTAGCCATCTCTCTCTTTTTTCTGGCTATTCTAACCAAGAAACTCCCAGAAGAAAAAAAAAGAATTGATGGCTTTTATTTTAGAAGAAACACAGAATTTGCTAGGTATCACACAATCAAGAAGCCAACACACCTCTCCCTCTCTCTTCTAACTATGTGGCACACTCCAAGGAATCCAGCTGTTAAGTTATTTTCTCAAAAATCCATTTAAAACATCATTTTTAAAGCTTCACAGCCTGCATTGCTAAAAAGATACTCACCCCCTCGATCAAACTGAAGAGTTTTAATACTCTTTCTAGTTTGCTTTTCTACCTCATTATGGAATAGTTTTGGATATTTCAAATGACTCCGACTTATGCTTCATTATGTAGACGTACCCATACCTCGATAGGTCATCCATAAATGTTATGAAGTAAAATTTTCCACTTCTAGCACTTAAGATCATGGATCCACATACATCAGTATGTACTAAACCTAGGAGTTCACTAGCTCGTTCATCATTTTCTGTAAAAGGTGACTTGGTTATCTTACTAAGGATATTGGACTCATAGGTTGGAAGTGATTCACAATCACGGACTTCAATAATTCCTTCTTGAGCCAATCTATTTATTCTATTCTTGTTGATATGACCTAATCTATAGTGCCAATGGTAGACTTCAAACACATCAATTAGTCTAGGGTGTTTACCAAAGGATTGAACCACGTTAACAAGCTGTGATAATAAGTAAATATTGTTTTCAGTTATCCAACACAAATCAAAATACCATTCAAAATAATGTTATAAAAATTTTCTTTTATTAAAAATTCATAACTGTTCTTAGCCAAAAGACTTGTAGAAATAATATTCAATAAAAAATTTGGACAAAAGTGACATTCACTAAGAACAACTTTATAAGAATTGATTATAAGGTTCATGATTTCTATAGCTAGAACTGAAACTTATCTTTCACCTTCAACGTTCAAGAACCTATCACCTTCATCAAATCTTCTACTAACATCCAAACCCTGCATCAAATTATAAATATGATAAGGGCTTCTAGTATGAAATACCCAAGCAGTAGTATCATATATCAAGAAGTTGCAAGTGTTATCATATAATTATCTTGCCTAGCAACTGCTTGCTTCTTCCTCGGCCTATTCAGATCTAGGAAGGTAATGCACTGAGGATAGATCCTCTTCCAGTACCCTTCTTACAAAAGAAGTACTCTACTTGGCTCTAGTTAGGCTTGCACTTCTTGGTCTGATCCTGTGCAGATGTCCCGATATGCAGCTGCACCTTCTTTTTCTTCTTCTTCCTATTGTTCTTCTCTTTCTTAAAGGATCGATGACCAGAAGAAGATCCTTCCACTACATTCATCGACTACTTTTGGTGCTGGTGATCCTTCTCAAAGTTCTGCAGCAATCCCAACAAGCCATAGTAGTTCATTGCAGGCTTTGTCATTCTAAAATGAGTAAGAAAGGGAAAGAAGAACTTGGGAAAAAAATTTTGGATCTTATCCTTGCTGAGCTGCTCATGCAGAAAAAACTCAGCTTATTCAGATGCACAATTATCTTGATCATATACAATACAAGATTGATGAGAGACACCCCCTCCCTCATTCAAGTGTTGAAAATGGCACAACTAGTCTTATGCCTCTCAACGTTGTCAGACATGCCAAAGAAGTCATTCAATATTTGAAGCATCTTCTGAGGTTGGACATTCTCAAACCTATAGTTGAACTCATCATTCGTCATCACCAGCATAATGTACCAAATGGAGGTGCAGTCATTGTGCTACTTTTGATAGGTATCTCTAACTGCCTCTCTAGCATTCGAGGGCCTAGCTCCTTAGGTGTTTGATCTGTTAAAACATACAAGATCCGTTCATGCTTTAGAATAATTTTCAACTTTTGATACTAGCTATCAAAGTTGGGTCTCATGAGTTTGTCATCATCCAACAATGACCAAAGTGATAGGGCAGTGGTCATAGCTACACAATAAAGAAAAATCAAACCTAATTAGTATATAAATTATTTAGTACAAAGACTTGAACTTTAGTATAAAGGTTCTCTCACTATTTTATATGAATTGGTAGCCTCTACCTTCAATTCAAGGAATTATCTTAAATTTCTAGTGGATACTAGAATTCACATAGACTATGCACAAGCTTAACTTTAGTTGGTCAACCTATGTGCATCTATGGGTAGGTTCATAATCGATTATTTCTCTAAGCAACGTCTAGTAATTTTAATTTTGCCCTTAAAACCTAATTAGCATGCTTTGGTTTTCACTGAAAACATTTGGTTAAGTCCATCCATTAACAAGACCATATTTGGTGCATCTAACCAACAAATGATCAGACCCAACTTTGGCTGGCCAACTTGATCGTCATTAGAAAGACATGATTAAATCATCATATTATGAATGATAATTCTATTAGTCAATAAGCACCAAGCCTTTGGGCCATCAATGATTATTAAACTAATAGACCCATTATCACTCAACTTAATGGGAGTTTATGACTTAGTTAACACTATAACTATATCATTTTTAAGGACCTAATAATTTTAGAAAATTTGATTAAGTCATTTTAAGAAGAGAAGAAAAGAATTAACTAGCCAAATTCGATCCTCCCACTAACTTCATCAAGTCAGATAAAAAAGAATCTAATTCAAGCAAGCATTAGGAGCACCTAAATTAGCCACACTGATTTATCTAATTGACGTGGGTGAGCCCAAATCATCAAGTGATCTAATCAAAATCTAATTCACTAGGATGGCTAGTTAAGTGAGATTAGTGAAAGGGATATGCCATTAACTCGTCAAAGATCAAATCAGTCCAAGTAGCTTCTAATTAAAAACCACTGATCTAGACCGTCAAACTTATCTTAGACACCATCCAGTTTATTAGATTCAATTTGACCAATCTGCCAATTTTGGATTCAACTGCATAGCCACAAAACAAGTCCATTTGATCCTTGTTAAAGGCATAGACTTGACCAACTATAAGTATTATAATTGAATCTAAAGAGTTCTTGATCTAATCTAAATCAATATTTGATTAGATTTGATCAATGACTCTAATTTAGTCTATTCTTTAACTAACCTTAGGTCTCACCCCATTAATAGACCTAATTCATCTAACTCGATAACCCATAAGTTATGATCAATGACTTAGGATCTTTAATTCATAATTCCAGATCCTAATTCATCATACTTAATTCTCAATTAAGTTTTTGAGTTGAGGCTTGGGGTTTGACATTTTAAAAATATTTTTTAAATTTTTGAAAGGTTCTTTACAATCTAGCACAATTCACCAAATGGGTTGGTCCATTTTAAAATTTGGTCAGCTTATTTCACAAACAGTACTGGTTGTAGGGTTTAATCTGAATCTATGTATGCTACAAAAAAAATCATGAATCAATTTAGATCTAATCTAAATATACATTCATGATTTAATATTTAGATTAAAGCCATTTAATCATATCATAAAATGTATTAGATCAAATCTAAAGTTTTATGATCAATATTCTAGATCAGTAACATACTAGGACAACCTTTTCACTATAAGGGATAAACCTTACAGCAGTACAACTTTCAATGCATTCGATCATAATTTTATTTTTAGATTTAAAAATTAGATTATTATTTATATCTAATTTAAAAATAATCTATGCATGCATGTACATCATATTAAATAACTTGGATGCTCTGATACCATTACTGGGATGCATGCAAGAATTCCAGATTTACTTACAAAATTTTTTTGAAAATCAAACGTAGTGTAATAAAAAATTAATCTAATTATTTTTTTTAGAGCTATAGATCTGATTTAAAAATCTTATAAAATAGGATCTAATGTGACATGTACTCATGAAAATTTGAAAATAAAAACTATTAGCAGTAAAACTATTTTACTGCTTTACGTGTTCAAAATACAATACATTTGCATGGGTAGTCAATCACTACAATCTGATCATCACTAAAAAGATCTTATCATCGTGATGTAGTCACATAGCATGTCTAGCCTCCGTGGATAGTCCACACGAGGTCCTAATCCCGATCGGATCCTCTCGAGTGCTAGATAAATGCAGAATAGTCTTGAAGGATGAATCTGATCGAATACTTCGATCTCCCTCCACCAAATCTTTGGACACTTTGGACTAGTAGCAGAGGTAGAGGAGAGGTTGAGGAGGATCTCCAAAAAATTTCATGAAGATCTAACACTTAGATCTCATGAAGCTCAATCTCGAATTCTAGGTTGAAACCCTGTGACAGCTTTCACCAAAACCTTGCACCCACTCTAGTTTACTTCCTCTTAGATTTTATTCTGATTTTTTTTTCTCATGCAAGGGTGAGGGCACATAAATGGAAGGGGGCTTCTCATCAGGATGTCACATGTCCAAAAATTATAGAATTTAATAGAATGCTAAAAGAAATTAGATGGCATGGAGAAGATTAGATATGATAAGGTCATGATGATTGTCAACTTGAATTCAAACTTGATTTGGATTCAAACCAAAACCAGTTGAACCTATCCATCTAGGATGTGAGAAAGGTGGGCATCCACCCTCTCTTGCATGGAAAAAATGCATAAGAAACTTTTTCTTATGGAGAATGGGATGGCATAATAAATGGTTTGGTGGCGCATGGAAAGTTTTGGTCAAACTAGTCTTAATTCATCTTATCCAATTGAACCAATCTAAACCAATTTGGTTAGGCCCAATTAGATCAGATTAAATCCAACTTATTTAGGCTTAATTAAGATCAATTAAATTCTAATCAAATCAAAAATTGATTAGCCCAATCTTCAATCGAATCAAGGATCAAACCTCCTCGATAATTAGGTCATCTCATATCCTAATCGGGTCAAACCCAACTGAATCTAATTTAATTAGACTTGTTTCAAAAATAATTACTCTATCAAATTAAGTTATTTAGTAATTAAATTATTAATTAAATCTATTATAAATATATAATTAAAATTTAGTAGATGTCTGGATAATAGAGTCCCATCAAAATGAAACTCTTGATCGAAGAGTCCCAAACTAGTGGGACTCTTGGCCCCAGTGTCCCAAATGAATGGAGCTCATGATCACAGAGTCCTAGACCAGTGGAACACTCGACCATAGAGTCTCAGACAAGTAGGACTCAGAGTCCCAATGTAGTAGGACTCTTGGTCAAAGAGTCCCAGTCTAGTTGGACTCTTCATCAGCCATCAGATCAGGTAGGAACCTCTAATGTGTGTGACCCCAAAAGTTCAAACCTAAGCTGGTAGCATAGAAACCAATTTCTATACAAATTGAAGTAACTATCTAGAAATGATACCCAATGTCTGGATAGATCGAATAGTCATAGTTACAACACTCAGAACCTATGTGAATATGCTTACCACATAATTCATCCCTTTAACCTCTATGTATAGGATGACTTCGAGTTAAATTGTCAACCCTAAAAGGAACATCCAAATCATGTCTCAACATAATCAGTCTCGTGACTCATCACTAGTACTACCCTAGCAAGGATTTGCTAAATTGAAATACAATTGATCACAGCTCCTGAATTGATGTGATTAATGTTATCTTGATTTACACACTGACTCCTTAAGTACTTAACCATGCCCAGAAACCTTCTATCATTGAATTAAAAATTCAGATAGTCCTACATCAAAGCACAGTGAGTTGCTTGAAACTCATCATGATGATCTTAGATCAGAGCGACACTTATACATATATCCCATTGGAGCAAATCTTGATAGTAGAAAAGCTTCAAAGTTGGTCACGTTCATTGTAGATGTACTCCAACATCTCACCTGCATGCCATACTAGTATCTCCACACTCCTTAGTTTAGAGGACAACAAACCTATATGGCACATAATGACCTACACTCGATAAATGTTGTTGTCTTTAATAATAATGCATCATTTAATTGTGAATATGTTTAAAGACTAAATGATAAATCCTTCTTTATCGATTCTGAATAGTTTCAAGGACCTTACCACAACATAGGAGTTCATTAGAAGATGAAAAAATTTATAATAAAAAAATGCTAAAATAACTTTTATTTATTTATTAATTTATATATAAATATAAAATTAGATCAACCATTAATAGACTGATGATAAGCTTTGGAATACTATTCCCAACATTAGTACCCTACACAAGTGGTTGTTAGATCATCCACGCTCTCATTTGAGCATGTATAGGATGTGCTAGTCTTTCCAAAATCATCGATCCCCAACTCAATGATCCAACAACTAGGATTATTTTAGATTAGGATTTTACGATTTTAAATCTCATTGACATGATCCTTTCTTGCCCATAAAATCATTGTCCTAATCTACGGAGTTTATCTTAATCTTAAATTAATTAAGATACAACATATGATGAAACATAAAAAATGCCTCTTTATTATCAGTTAATAATAAATGTCATACATGAGTTGGGAGTAATTACATAAAAGACTCTATCACATAATAAAATGTGATTAGCTTATAGGGCACAATTCTTTCAATCTCTCACTTGCACTAAGGCTAATTGTCCTTGTATTTAACTCTCATATAATCAAGATGGTGATCAAGTTGCTGTTCAGGAAGAGTTTTAGTGAATAGATCTACTATGTTGTTCTTCGTATCTACTCATTCGATAAGTATGTTTGGTCTTTCAATAATCTCACAAATGAGGTGGAAGCACTTTAGGATGTGTTTGGACTTTTGCTGAGATCTTGGTTCCTTAGCTTGTGCAATAGCTCTAGTGTTATCACAAAATAATAGTACCGAATGTTGAATCTCAAAAATTACGTCTAATTTGGTGATGAACTTCTTCATCCAGACAACTTTTTTAGTTGCTTCACTAATAGTAATGTATGTTGTTTTAGTAATTAAGTCAGCTATAGTTTGCTTTTTCTTACTTTTTCAACTTGCTGTACCACAATTCAGAGTAAATACAAATGCTGATATGGATATATAATCATCTGGATCTAATTAAAAACTAGAGTTATTAAAGCATTCTAGTTTTAAATCTAATCTGCAAATAAACTAGAAAACCATCTTTAGTTCTTCTAAGATACTTAAGAATGTTTTTTATAGCTTTCAATGATCCTCTCTTGGATCAGCTTGAAACCTACTTACTATACCTATGTCATAAGCAATATCAGGCCTGGTACATAACATGGTATACGTGATAGATCCTACAACTAAAGCATAAGAAATTCTACTCATCTTTTGTTTCTTTTTAGGTGTCTTAGGAGGCATCTTAGAGAGATATATGTCTTGACTCATAGGCAAGTAATCTCTTTTACTCTCTTCCATGTTGAATCTTTTCAACACTAAGTTAATGTACCTAGATTGGGAGAAGCCAAGCATTCTTTTAGATCTACCTCTATAGATCTTTATGCCTAGTATATAAGGTGCTTCACCCAAACCTTTCATGGAAAACCTTATAGATAGCCAAGTTTTGACCGATTGTAACATTGGGATATCGTTCCCAATAATAAATTTATCATCAACATACAAGACTACGAAGATTATGACACTCCCACTTGTCTTCTTATATATACATGGTTCATCAATGTTTTTGATAAAATCAAACTCTTTTATGATTTCACCAATGCGAATGTTCCAACTCCTAAATGCTTGCTTCAATTGCTGCCTAGAGGTAGCAACTCAACAGAGGAGGGGGGGTGAATTAGGTTCGTTTAAAATCTTAGCTAAATTAAAATTTTTAGTCAAATATGTACTTGTATTTAAAACAACTTGAGTCATTATGATGAATATATGAAGTGTAGTAGTGGAATTAAAAGCAATGAGATAATTCAAGTGAATAAAGCAAACAAGTAATGGAAGAATGAAAAGCTAGAAAGTAAAGTGCACCAGAAACACAAGCAATTTATAGTGATTCAGAGCAACCAGCTCCTACATCCACTCCCCAAGCTATCTCCTTAGAAATTTAACTATATGAAGAAAAAACTTATTTTTCCACCATAGGATTGATCTGATCTGATCTGATCTGTACAAAAATTTTAAAAAATTTTTAACAAATACTGATCAAATTTGAGAGTTCTCATATCTGATCCTAATGATTTGATATTAAAATTAAAATTAAAACAAAAACAAAAACATCAGATGTTACCTGTTCAGGGTAGATAATTACCTTGATGATGATCAGTCGCTATCCGAGATTCTGGATCTAGCCACATATGTGCCTGACCTCTACCAGAGTCCACTCAGGTTGGATCTAAACATGCTATCCTTCTAGATCTAATCTCCAAAATTCATATCTAAATCTGATTTATGAAGCCTTCAAACAAACTTCGAAGATAGCACCCTATATCTTGATCTAGATCATCCTGTCTCGATCTTTTCTTCAGCTTTCTTCAACATTTGATGGCTGAAACTCCACCAAATCTTGTGTGGATGTGGAGAAGAGAGGAAGCAGCTTTAAAGGTGGCATGGAGGAGGATTATGGCAGCAGCATATGGGCATGGGGAACCATAGATTGAAAACCCTAGGATGTAGGGTCCTTTAAATAGATCCTGCAGGAACCTAGAGTACTGATTGATCAAGCAATCTAATTGCTCGATTAATCAGATGTTTAAACTTGATATCCCATGCCAAATACACCTGGTCCCATCAGGTTTGCCACCAAAAAATCTCCAAGAGTTGCCATACAAAATAGATAGGGAGATGGTGGTGCAAGAGACTCCTTTCTCTTGTAGAATTTGATCTCCATCAAACTCTTTGACCTGGTCAAATTTGAATTTGAACTGGTCAAAACATATTCATATGGGGTGCACGCCAAGGGGGACAAGCACCCGTCTCTCTCATGAGAAAGCATCTAGGAGCGCACGCCCCTAGAAATTCTCCAAGGGGTGCACGCCCCCCGTCACATCTTTCTTACATCAGGATCAAACTATTGACTATAGTCTGAAACTAAAAATGGTAGGTGACAGGAACTAATAGATATTGTCTTATTTTCATCTAATGGATTAAGATAACTCTTTTTTTACCGGACAAGCTCTAGTCAAATTAGGATAAAACCATACAGGGTTTTCAAGTAAGCCCAAATCAATTTAGCTCAGCTGCGTGAACCAGAAAGACTACAGAAGGAGAATGTTAGGCTCAATCATATGCTGGCATGATTTTTATTTTTGCAAAAATCCATGAGGATGCCAGAGATGGCTAGAGTGGGAAAAGTGAGGTCATTGATGGGACCTGCAAAACAAAGTTCAAATCGAAGTTGGGTGGCTCCGGTAGGATCCTCCAATGCACAAGTTATTTTTTTGGCCAACTAGAATAGAGTGCTCAGGAAAATAAAGAAGCAGTAAAACGGAAAGGAGAAGAGAGTATAAGAGAAACGTATCTAGATGGTTTCTTTTATAGATAGAGTATGTAACAAATTGATAGCGATAGCCATAATCATTTGGTAATGGACCACTCAGATCACGTGGAGTTTGTTACAGAGGATGGTATTTATTATGGTGACTTGCCAATCAAGAGTGGTGTCTGTTGTCATAACTTGCCAGTATGTTGGAGGTTGATAGTCAAAGTTTAGATGGGGTGGGCACTGACGGCGAAGAGCTTCAAGTCATAATAGCTCCAAAAAAGTTCAGGCTCTTTTGGGGTTGTTTGCATGTATGTTGGTTCGCATTGAGTTGGTAGCTGAATTCATGTGGACGATGAAGTCCTTCTAGTGACTAGGAGGAGGTCGACCAAAGGAAGCTTGCCTGGCGACTAAGCGGAGTTGGTCTGGATGGAGTTCTTCTTGAGGGTGTTCATCCAGAAGGAGCGGGACTGGTGTAGTTCATCTAGAAGGAGTTCATCCAAAAAAAGTTCATCTGAAAGGAGTTCGTCTAGAAGGAGCATGACTGGTAGAGTTCGTCTAGAAGAAGTTCATTTGGAAGAAGTTTGTCCGGAAGGAGCACGACTGGTGGAGTTCATCTGGAAGGAGTTCATCTAGATGGAGCACGACTGGTGGGGTTTGTCTAGGCCCTACTCTTATTATTCATTTTGGGAGGTTCCGCAGCATGAACTCATCACTGAGGAGATTGACGAATCCCAACAGGAAGGAGGTCAACAACCAAGGACTTTGTGCCAGAACTTCGATGGGAGCCATTTTATCCCCAACATTTGTCCTCCTACTCTCGAGTTAGAATTTCGAGTAAAGAAAGTACGAAAAAATTACTGCAGCCAAAGTTTTTTTTTTTAACAGTTTCTCACCTTAGAGAACAAAATTTTTTAACTTTTTTTTTCAAATTGATGCCACGATTTGATGTTGAATGACCTGGATAGACGAAGTCCTTCAAAAACTTATCTAGCATGAAGCTCCATGTAGGGCATAGTTATTGCTTCGCCAGGCAGCAGGTCTGAGTCAGACACGTGGAGGGTTGGGATTGATTGAAGAAAATCTACAATCATAACTTTCTCTTGGCTCTGATTCTTTACTTAAACTCCCCCTCCTTCACCTATAGTTTCTTGTTTTTGCTTGGGCTTTTGCTTCTTCTCCTTCCTTCATTTCCCATCATCTCTGAGTGTCCTGTTCTTGTCGCTCCTACTCCTTCTGCGATACTTCAGGCCATTGTCATCTTTCTCGACCCTCTTTCATCCTTCCAGTCTTCTTCCCATGTTTTCCAAGATCAATCTTTAATCCCTATCCTCTTGATTTTAGTTTTCTTGCATTATTCAGGCTTCTTCAAGATTTCTTAGGTGGACATTGTTGTTCTTCATTTTTTGGGCTTCCACCATCCCTTTCTTTGAGTTTTTTTTTAGGAATTTTATTTGATTTAGCTTGATCTAGATGTCATCTGAGGTTTCCTAATTTAGTGGTTCTAGAAGTTCGATCGACCCAAACCCCAATTACCCTTAGGTTAGAATGGGAACTAGGCCTAGGTCAGCACCTTGGCCTGACTTTAAACCAAAGTCCATTCCCTATTCCTTGACTATCGAGGATCTATCACTAGTTATGATCCAATTTGGGGTGCCTGTCGAGTATGAGCCAGAACTTCTAGGTTTGAGTGGTCGGGCTTGCACTCCTCATCTAGATTGGTTCTGATTGTACGTAGAGGCCTTTCATGCTGGGTTAAGGCTTCTCCTTCCTGACTTGATTGTAGCCCTTTTTTGCTTTTTAAACATTTCTCTGGCTTTGGTAGTTCTGAACTCTTTTAGATTCATTACAGGATTTCTTTCACTTTGTATATCTGTCGAGGTCCAGTCCACTACTTCTCTTTTTTGAACCTTCTTCACCTTCAGGCATCATCCTGCTGCCAAGGACTGGTGGTATGTTTTCTCCAAGTCTGGCAAGAAGGGATTGCTGAAGGGTGCCCCCTCCTCCATCAATAATTGGAAAAAAAAATTTATCTTTATTTTCTATCCGACTCTGCACTTAGAACTCCCATCATGGGGATATCTGAGGGATTCCATCCACCGAGCCCCGAGACTAGAGAAAGCGGACCAAGAGTCAGTAACCATAATCAAAGGTTACGAAAAAGCTCTAATATTTGAAATAATAAAAGAACATACCCTATTCAACCTCGGCCTTAGTCCTTAGAATCCACTAGGTACACAGATGAAGTTGGTGGGTCATTTTCTTTTTCTTCTTTTCCTTCTTTTCTAACTCTACATTTTTCTTTATGGTAGAGATGGATGCTAAGGATGCTGATTTGCTTTCAAAGTGTCTTCAGGCTCGCAAAAGAAAAGGTGCTGCATCCGATGAGCTAGCTATCAAGAAAGTCAGGGTGAACGCCCCCAACTCTATCGCACCTATCGATGTTGCCACTTTTAGAAAATGTATCCCAAAGTCAATCATCAGCCTATTGATGGTTGTGCTATATTATATTTATAATTAATTTATTAATAAATAAAATATATTTTTAGCATTTTTCATCATAAAGTATTCATCTTTTAACAAATTTTATTATTGTGATAAAGTTCTTAGGACTATTTAGCTTCAATAAAGAAATAATTTATAGATCAGTCCTTAAATCTGTACACAACCAAATGATAGGATGTTAATTAAGAAGATAGCATCTATCGAGCATAGGTCGCTGTATGCCATATAGTTTGGTTATCTTCTTAACCTAGGAGTGTGGAGACACTGGTTTGGCATACAGGTGAGATGTATGGGTACGTCATCAATGAACGTGACCAACTCTAGAGCATTCTACTATCGAGAATGTCTCTGATGGGATATAGGTATAAGTATCCATTAGACTTGAGATCGCTTTAGTGACTTACAAGCAACTCACTGTGCTATGGTACTATACTAACTGAATTTTTAATTTAGTAACAAAAAGCTATGGGGCATAGTCAAGTACGTACGAAGTCAATGTGTGATCAAAATAAAATTGACCACTTCAAGAGTTGGAGAACAATGTATCACTGTATTTCAATATAGCAAAACCTTGGCTAGGATAATCAATTAGATGAATTTAATATTTTGAATTATAATGTGGGCAACCTAATCAGAGTTGATAGTTAAATTTTGAGTTGTCCTACGAGCATTTTGATCAAAGAGATGAATTATATGAAAACTATATGCACCTAGGTTCTTGTCGATCCTAAGATTGATTTTGATGATTCTAAAATATTGAGTATATTGCATATGTAATCATGTATTTCAAGAATGTGTGTAGAATTTTTCAAGTATCTAAAATGAAGAATTTATCTCAAGAATAAATCCTATCAAGATGCCATGCCAAAAAACTTAAAAGAGCAAATTTATACATATTTGGATGGCTTGGTATGAAGAAAGTATAATTGACAGAAGAAAAATTTAAATTGAAGGAAGCAATTATGTTTAAAAGAGTTTGGGGCCATGAAACTCAAGTTTGGAAGGTCCAACATTGAAGAAAAATAAAGCCAGGATTTTTTGAGATGCCTCAGATTTCTTTTGAGAGCTCATAGTGGTCTGGCATAATGAAATAGTATTCTGGCATAGTCTTGAGAGGTCTCGAGTTGAACTCGAGACGTCTCATTCTTAGGAGATAGAAACTTCATTTCTATGCTCTGAGAGTGAGTGATCTCATAGATTTCTTAAGAGGTCCCATGGTTCTGGTGAGATGTCTCATGAGAAACTGAGAGGTCTCAAAATCTGACAAAAGATCTCATGAAAAGCCGAGAGATCTCGATCTGCATGGAGAGCCTTCAATGGATAGTTTTCTAACGACTATATTTTGACCCCAATGGCTATTTCAAAGCTTCCAACGGCTAAGAACTCTCACTCCAAACGTCTCTAAAGATATTTAAAGGTGGAGAATCACTTGAAAAAAATAGAAGAAAGAGATTAAGAGATTTAGAGAGAGAATCTTTCAGATTTTATGAGGAACATTGAATATCCAAAGAAAAGGGAAAAGAGAAGAGTGTTGTACATAGATTTCAACGAGCCCTCAAAGCAATCTTCTACAACATCTTCCACATCCTCTCAAGCACAATTTGAAGAAAAGCCAAGCTTCAATTGAGCACATTATCAACTTGTTCTTTAAGATTTAAAAGAGCTTATACTCTATTTTTTATATCGTGTTGAAACTTTACTTATATTTTTTGATTTCTTTACAAGTTTCTTTGGGAAAAAAGAAACTTAGGGTTTAGGCCCATCCAAGTCCAGAATTAGACTTTGTAGGTTTTGGTTGGTGATCCCAAAAAACCAACTGGGTTGTTAGTAAACCCAAAAAACTAATGGTGTTAGATTTTGGTTGGTGCTCCTATGAAAACCAACTAGATTTGTTTATGAGCTTGGAAAAATAAATACACTATAATCAAGGGCAGATTATAGTAAAATTCCCAAGGAAAGTTTGGAGAGTGGACGTAGGAGCGGATTGCTTCGAACCACTATAAATCTTTGTGTATTTGTATTATGGTTTTTTCTTCTATCTCTCTGTATACTTTGCGTGCTTATAATTCTTACTTTATATTCATAGTTTGGTTTTATTATCTTAATTCTTCTGCTCATATTATATACATCTCATCCTCACCACTTAGACTAAAATCAAAGCACATTATTGCTTAGAGTTAAATTTGGCCAAAGCTTTTATAAGAACCCAATTCACCCCCCCCCCCCCCTCTTGGGTTGCTACCTCTGGGCAACAATTAGTATTAGTGCAGGTGCTTTGTTATTGATTATTGACCTAACCTTCTAGAGCTAAAAATTATGGCAATCCAAATGGAGATTTATTTATTGAAGGATATTCTATAGATAGACCTCCACTTTTTAATGGCTCACATTATAGTTATTGGAAAGCACGCATGTGCATCTTCATACAAGCACATGATTATAACCTTTAGAAGATTATAATCGATGTTTCACACATCCCCAAAGCATTGAAAGAGCATGATAAAGAAATGGCCCAACTTAATGCTAAGGCCATAAATATACTTTATTGCTCCTTAGAGTTAAATGTATTTAATGTAATTTCTTCATGTATTTCAGCAAAACATGTATGGAAGAAATTGAAAAGAATTTATGAGGGAGCAAATCAAATAGAAGAATCAAGCTCCCAAGAAGAAAAAGAAGCTCACCCCAACCTATGCCTTTTGTCTCATGAGGATGAAAAGAAAAAAAAGAAGAAGAAACAAAAGAAGAAGAATGCATCAATTAAGAGGGAACAAAGCAAAGAAGAAAAAAATGAGAAAAAGGATGAAAGCATCATAAATCCTTGTATGATAGCTCAAAATGATGAGGTAAACATTGATAATTCTTTTGAATTTACATTTGATGAGCTTCAAGAAGCCTTTAATGAACTTATGAATGAATTTAAAAAGTTACGGCAGAAAAGTAGGAAGCTTAAAATGAATAATTTCAATTTAATGGAAGAAAAGAATTCCTTAGCTAAAGAAAAAAAAATCTAATTAAATCTAAAAATTCTTTAGATAAAGAAATTCTTGAGCTTAAAAAGAAAAATGATATTCTAAAATCTTTTCTAAAAGAAAATAAAAATCTTTCAATTAAAAAGAAAGAGCTCTTGGAAGAAAATAAGAAATTAAGAAGAGAAGTTGAGATTTTGAAACCTATAGCTAAAAAGTTTACAATTAGCTTTGAAAATCATCAATCCTTAGTAAAATCCAATGGGGCTGTTTTCAATAAAACAAAAATTGATTCTAATACTTCAAGAAAATAGCAAACTACAAAAGCTATTTTTACAAGAACTTCCATCAAAGAACATTCCTTTAATTGCTTTAAATGTAATCAAATTGGCCACAAGATTTCAGAATGCAACTTTAAAAGAATTGGTCAAACCTTGATAAGACAAATTTGGGTTCCAAAAGGAACCTTAAATACTAACTCCTATGGACCCAAGATGGCTTGGGTACCAAAAGTTTTGAAGTGATCTTGTAGGTTTGCCAAGGATATAATGCTCTTAAAAGAGAAAAACATCTTTATTTGGATTCCTTGGATATCAAGATGATGGATGATGATTGTTGATATAATCTAAATCTTTTTTTTCATCATACCATCAATGATTGTTAAAATCTTTTTGATTGAATGAATCCTTTAATTAATATGCTTGCATATAAAATTCCTTGCTTGAAATACTTTTAATGTTTAATGGATTGATTTTGATGCTTGCAATGAATTCATATCATGTTATTGAATGTTTTGATTTTAAAGAATAATATGCTCTCCTGTATATATCATGCTATGGATGAAATGGTTTATTTTAAAATTCAGTATAATATTTTAAATCATTCCATATCAATTTTATAATTAATGAATTTAAATTGAAAGATGCTTATTGAATATGAATGTTTAAATTGCTAAACCAACAAGAAAAATAATTTTTTGACATTTCTGCATAAAATGCATAGATATTGAGATTCTCCTAAAAAGTGCATGACTAAAGTACTTGAAAATAAGACATTCAATTTATACAGGATCAAGTACTTGAAGTGTTAATTTGAATTGTATCTTAGGTTAACCCCTAAGGATTTCAAAACTTCTTAGTTGAATTGAATACATAAAGCCTGCATCTAGTTTTCTCTTGAATTGATCATATTTAAATTGATTATTAGAACCCCCCCAATTGATTATTTTTTATGATCTTCTTGAATCATTTGAAGACGATATCTAACAAGATGTTTCAAGAAAGTTATCTTTTATCTTCAAAGCTAAACTTTTAAAGAAAATTTTAGTTTTAAGTAATTAGTATCAAATAGCTCACTATTTGCCATGTATTTGATTGATTTATCTTTTGGCAAAAAGAGAAAATATCTTTGTTTCAAATCTAATTTTGCACAGCTATATGTTTGATATGATATCATTTAAAATAAATTCAGAAATACATATCTTTTCTAAACCTAATTATTTGATATTTCTTATAAAAAAGAAAAAATGATCTTTTTGAAGAATGACTGAAATTTTTTTTATAATTTTCCTTAACTAATTTGCTGATATCAATTCAAATTGATTTATCATTCTAAATCTTTAAACTATTTAATTTGAATCAATTCATCTTGATTCGGTTCAAAACTAAAATCTTTGGTATCAAGCTGAATTTGTAAATTAATCATTAAATGGTATTGAACCAAAAGAATCATGATTTGATCTAAAACTTAGTTTAATTGGTATCAAAAAAATCATTCAAAGAAATGACTCTATGTGTTAAAGTAAGGGAGAGAAAAAATTAAAAAAGGAGTAATCATTTAATAAAAAAAAGCCTTTGAAATTAAAAATATATTTAAAATTTTAAAAATCTAAATTTAGTGGTTAAATTCATGTTGAATTTACTTGATTTGAAATAAAGAAGGAAAGAAAGTTGAAAAGTAAATTAATCTCACTATAAGTATGAAAAATTGGGAGAGGGATTTTCTTACTTAATTTGATTAAAAAAATTTTGACTAATTTGAAAACATATTTTTACTCCAAGGAATAAATTTTGAAACCCATTTAAAAATTCAAATTTGATCCTAAATTTCTCATGTGCATTGCAAAATTCTTATGAATTATTTATTTTGAAATAATATTTTGCTTAAATCAATGAATTTAAAAATGTGACTATCTTATGCTTTGATACTGTTTATTTTACTTTGCTCGATACATTCCTGATATATACCTTTTCCAAATCTAATTGATCAAAATTTTTTAGAAAAAAAAAGTTAGAATATTAAAGTATATATTATAATTGATTTCATATTCAAATATTTTGAAAAGCTCTATTCCTCTTAAAACATAAAAGTGTATATTTGAAAATCTGAACAAAGATCATATTCATTCAAAAAGAGAGAAAGCATATAATATTTAAATTCAAGCTAATTTCTAAAATTAAAATAAATATTTGAAACATATTTTGAGTCAAATGACAAATTTTCAAAAGGGAGATGATTCATTTAAATTGATTTCATGAATTTAATACATCTCTCAATTTAATGCTTTCATGTTGATTTTGATGACTCATATAAATTAATTTTCTAAACTTAGTGCAATTCTTACACTGATACAATCATATTATTAATTTTGATGATTATTTTTTATTTTTTTTCATAAGCTTTTTGATGCTGTCAAAAAGGGGGAGAGGAATGTTTAGTATATGCTGGAAGAAATTAGTGAATTGTATTGATGTTTGAAATCAAAACATAGTACTCACTAATATGAATTGAAACATTTTTTTTATGAGTATATGAAATATGTGCAATGAATCAAAAGAATAATTGAGAATATTCATGAAATACTCATTCATATATTTAATCTATACTTCATGATACTTTTTAGCAAAATGCATAGAAATACATTATTTACTTTTATTATGCATATACTCAAGATTTTGTCATCATCACAATGGGGGAGATTGTTGAACCTGATGGGATTGATTTTGATGATTACAAAATATTGAGTATATTATATATCTAATCATGTGATTCAAGAATGTGTGTAGGATTTTTCAAGTATCCAAAATGAAGAATTTATCTCAAAAATAAATCCTCTCAAGATGCCATGCCAAAATACTTAAAAGAGCAAATTCATACATATTTGGATGGCTTGGTATGAAAAAAGTATGATTGAAAGAAGAGAAACTAAAATTGAAGGAAGCAATTATGTTTAGAAGAATTTGGGGCTAAGAAACTAAAGTTTGGAAGGTCAAACATTGAAGAAAAATGAATCAAAATTTTTTGAGATGTCTTGGATTTTTTTTGAGAGCTCTCGAGTGGTCTGGCATAATGAAACAATATTCTGGCATAGTCTCGAGAGGTCTTAAGTTGAACTTGAGATGTTTCATTCTCAAGAGACAGAAACTTCATTTCTATACTCTGAGAGTGAGAGGTCTCATAGATTTTTTGAGAGGTCTCATGGTTCTAGCGAGACATCTCGTGAACAACAAAGAGATCTCAAAATCTAATGAGAGGTCTTGTGAAAAATTGAGAGATCTTGATCTACATGGATAGCCTTCAATGAATAGTTTTTCAATGGCTATTTTTAAACCCCAATGACTATTTTAGAGCTGCCAATGGCTAAGAACTCTCACTCCAACCTTCTCTAAAGGTATTTAAATGTGGAGAATCAATTGAAAAAAATAGAAGAAAGAGATTAAGGGATTTATAGAGAATTTTTCAAATTTTGTGAGGAACATTGAATATCCAATGAAAAGGAAAAAGAGAGGAGTGTTGTGCATAGATTTCAGTGAGCCTTCAAAGCAATCTTCTTCAACATCTTCCACATCCTCTCAAGCATAATTTGAAAAAAAGTCAAGCTTCAATTGAGCACATTATCGGCTTGTTCTTTAGGATTTAAAAGAGCTTATACTCTATTTTTTATATTATACTAAAACTTTATTTGTATTATTTGATTTCTTTACAAGTTTCTTTGGAAAAAAGAAACTTGGGGTTTAGGCCCATCGATGCCCGAAATTGGATATTGTAGGTTTTGATTGGTGATCCCGAAAAACCAATTGGATTGTTAGTGAACTCAAAATACTAACGGTGTTAGGTTTTGGTTGGTGCTCCTATAAAAATCAACTAGGTTTGTTTGTGAGCCTAGGAAAAGAAACACACTGTAATCAAGGATAGATTATAGTGAAATTTTCAAGAAAAGCTTGGAGAGTGGACATAGGAGCAGGTTGCTCTGAACCACTATAAATCTTTGTATATTTATGTTGTGCTTTTTTCTTCTATCTCTCTATATATTTTGCATGCTTATAATTCTTACTTTACTTTCATAGTTTGATTATGTTATCTTAATTCCACTACTCATATTATATACATCTCATCCTCACCACTTAGATTAAAATTAAAGCACATAATTGCTTAGAGTTAAATTTGGCCAAAGCTTTTATAAGAACCCAATTCCCCCTCTTGGGTTGCTACCTCTGGGCAATAGTTCTAAGGATGTTGTTCTACTCATTCGACCTATCCGATCATCGAGTATCATTGCTAGATAGTTAGTTTGATTGGTACAAAAATCTATTCCTATGCTACTGACTTAGGTTCGGACCTATGTGGTCACATACATTAGAGCTCATGATCTGATTGGATGGTTTATCAATAATTAAGAATCGTTCTAGGATTAAACAATCAATATTATTGACATTTAAACTAGCGTAAGTATTATAGAAGGATCGATTAATAATTATATTGCAAATTGACTTAATTTGATTAAGTTAGAGGGCTAAGATTAAGTATAATTAAATATAATTTAATTAGATTTAGTTTGGGCTTGATAGGATCAAGTTCAATTCACTTTTTGGATAAGCCAAGTGCAAGGAGAAACTAGTCCTAGTTCAACAAGGACTCGAATCAACCCAATTTTCTAGTTTGATTAAAAAAATAAATTAAAATTAAATCTAATTAAATCTAATTTAATTAAATTCTTAATTGGGTTAGGGCCTAATTTAATTTAGTTGACTTGGTTTTGATTTAATTTGGTTTAAGAAACTACTTTGACCAAGTCATAGATGGAATCCTAATAAGACTAGGATTCCACCTTGCGCCACCTTAGCCCCTCACGTCCCACACCCTCTTTTCTCTCTTATTTTGTGTGACAAATACCTTTCTCCCAGGCCTTCTCATGCATGCCCTTCTCTCCTCTCTTTCTCATATGTAAGTTATGTTGGGAATGTGTCCCAAAGTCAATCATCAGTTTGTTGATAGTTGGGCCATATATTTATAATATATATAAATTATAAATTAATAAAAATTATTTTAGCATTTATCATCATAAATTTTATTATTTTTTAATGAACTCCTATGTTGTGATGAAGTCTTTAGGACTATCTAGATTCGGTAAAGGAGAATTTGTCATTTAGTCCTTAAATTGTTCATGACCAAATGATAATGTTGTTACTTAGGATGACAATGTTTATCAAGTATAGGTCATTGTGTGCCATATAGATTGGTTATCCTCATAACCAAGGAGTGTTGAGACACTGATATGGTATGCAAGTGAGATGTATGGATACATCTGCACTAAATGTGACCAACTCTGGGGCTTTTCTCCTATCAAGACTAGCTTCGATGGAATATGGGTATAAATGTCCCTCCAACCTCAGATCACCATGGTGACTTTCAAGCAACTCATTATGTTTTGGTGCCAAACTATCAAAATTTCTAATTCAATGATGAAAGGTTTTTGGGCACAGTCATGTACTTATGGAGTCGGTGTGTGTATCGAGATGGGATTGACCACTCATGATTTCAGGAGCTGTGTTCAATTGTATTTCAATTTAGCAAAATCTTGGCCAGGATAGTCTTAGTGAGGAGTCACGAAACTAATTGCTTTGAGATACGATATGGATATATTTTTTAGGGTTGATAGTCTAACCCTGAGTCATCTATTACATAGAGGTCATAGAAATGAATTATACAATAACCATATTCACGTAGATTCTGAATATTGTGATTGAGATTATTCGACCTATCCGGATGTTAAGTACCATTACTAGATGGTCACTTTGATTAGTATAGAAATTAATTTCTATGCTACCGGCTTAGGTTCGGACCTATGGGATCATACACATTAGGAGTTCCTACCTGATCTGATGGCTGATCAAGAGTCCCATTGGTCTGAAACTCTATGGTCAAGAGTCTCACTAGATTGGAACTCTGTGACTACGAGTTTTACTTGGCTGGAACTCTGAATCCTACTTGTTTGGGACTCTCTGATCATGAGTCCTGATAATCTAGGACACTGTGGTCAAGAGTCCCACTAGATTGTGACTCTATGACCAAGAGTCTGCTAGACTGGAATTCTGAGTCCTACTCATCAGAAATTCTTTGTTCAAGAGTTTTACTAGTCTGAGATTCTATGATCGTGAGTTCGATTCATTTGGGACACTAGGTTCAAGAGTCCCACTAATTTAGGACTCTTCAAGAGTTTCATGTTGATATGACTCTATTACCCAGTAACCCATTCAATTTGGACTCAAATATTTTTGAAGGATTAATTAGTAATTTGATTATTGATTAGCTCAATATGATTGAGCGATGAGGATTTGATCAAGCCCGACTGAATTTGATTCGATTGGATTTGACCCGATTAGGTCATGAGATGACCTAATTGATATGGGAGTTTTGACCCTGATTTGATGAGGACCTATATCTAATTAATTTCTAATTTGATTAGAATTTTATTGGATTAGGCTAAGCCTAATTTGGTAGAGTTTAATCTAATTTAATTAGATCTAGATTAATTGGTTTGGTTGAAACCAATTAGGACCAAGTCAAATGAAGTTTGAATTTAAATTCTCCCATGCGCCCACCATTTTGGACTTTTCCACTCTGCTTCCCATACCCCCCATTTATTTGTCAAATATTTTTTTGAGAAATAAAAATATGCATACAAAAGGAGAGTCCTTCTATGTGTTAAACACAAGGGAGGGAGCATTGAATAAGGATAAGAGGCTCATTTGATTTTTGAAATCAAGTGAGTGGTTAAAACCTCTCAACCACTCAGCCCTTATCATTTTTCATATGGTTTTCCTATGGTATTCATAAAAATAAATTATGATAATTTTTGTGTATGAAGGAAGAGGGGTTAGCATTATGTGGTAAAATTTTTAGAGTGTTTGGGTATTTTTTTTGGGTGAAAAAAATCTTGGAGTGAAGGTGAATAGGATCCTATAGCACTTTATTTTTTCCTTATGCCTCTCTTCTCTTGCGATTTTCACCTCTATGGATATCCTATTTTTACATATGATCTAAACAAGGATTATAGATATATAAGTTATCCTTTTATAAAATCTAATCTCATGCAAAAACTCCATATAGAGAGGGCGTGATAGGATTTTTAGTGTATTAGAATTTTTGGGCCGAGTGAAATCTTAAATTTGGGAATCTAGGTTCGAGTGGAGAGATCACGTGCTGTGAGCATTTGATCGCCACCAAATTTGAAATACATCTTCACCATCCTCTAGTATTTATGTTCTAATTTTTTAGAATATTTGAGAAACCAAAAAGTTTACGATCAATTGGATCGATCGTGATCAATCATCAAAGGTCTCGGTGAGGAGCTAGCACTCCAATGGGGCTGATCGAGACTTGGAGTTCCATGTGGACCAACTGTGGAGGATGGACACATGTGCAGCTATGACATGATACTAGAGTATTATTCGATGGAATCAAATTGCGGTGATTGACTACCCATGAAAAGGTATTATGTTTTGAACATGTAGATGTAGTAAATAGTTTATTACATAGTTTTATTTTAAGATCTATTGATGTATGCATGCATATTATGTTTAGATCCTAATGTGTAGGATTAAATAATCTAATATGATCAGTAGATAATTAATTAGATTAATTATTTTTTACTGCATCATTGCTATTTTCAAAATATTTTTTGAAAGCAGCATAGCAAATCCTACACTATTTTCTTCAATTAGTATCAGAGCAAGGTTCTTTAAACATGATATGCTTGCATATTTAGATTAATAATTTAGATTTGATCTAGCTATTGATCTAATAATTAGAGTAATTAGATCTAAAAAATTAAAATCTAGATCGCATGGACTACAGGTCGTCCTACTATAGGATTTATCCCTACAGTGAAAAGATTGTCCTGGTACTGATCTATATCGTTAATCATGAAATTACTAGATTGGATCTAATATTTTTATGATTTAATTTTATTATGCTTTAATCTAATTTATGATTATGAATGCATAATTAGATAAAGTTTGATTCAAGATTTTATTATTATATACTGTACATAGTTTTAGATTAAACCTTACAATTAGTGTTGTTTATGAATTGAGATTATTTAATTTTGAAATAAGTTGACTCAATTGGTGAACAATGATAAGTTGCAAAGAACCTTTTAAAATTAAAAAAAGATATTTTCAAAATGACAAATTCTACCCCTCAGCCCATAAACTTAATTAAAAATTAAGTATAATGATTTAGTATCTAGAATTATGAATTAAGACTCTAAGACATTAATCATAAACTTGTGGGTTATTGGGTTAGCTGAATTAGGTCCATAAATTGGATTAGACCTAAGGTTAGTTAAAAGGTGGACTAATTTAGAGTAATTGATCAAATCTAATTAAATATTAATTTAGATTAGATCAAGGACTCTATAGACTCAATTACAATAGTTGTAGTTCATAATGTCTATGCCTTTAACAAGGACCAAATGGACTTAATTCAAGGCTATGTGGTTGAATCTAAAATTACTAGATTGGTTAAATTAAAACTAATGAACCGGATGGTGTCTAAGGTAAGTTTGGCAGTTTGACCAGTTGTTTTTAATTGGGAGCTAGTCACATTGATTCACTCTTTGATGAGTTAATGGCATATCTCTTCCACTGATCTCTCTTACTTGGCTATCTTGGTGAGTTAGATTTTGATTAGATCATTTGTTGATTCGGGCTCACCCATATCTATTAGGTAAATCAGTCTGACTGATTTAGGTGCCCCTAATGCTAGCTTAGATTAGATTCTTTTCTGACTTGGTGAAGTCAGTAGAAGGATCGAAATTGGTTTGCTGAATTTTCTTAAGTTAGTTAACTAAATCCTCTAAAATTATTAGGCCCTTAAAAATGAAATAGTTATATAGATAACTAAATTATGACCTCCCATTAAGTTGAGTGATAATGGGCTCATTAGTATAATGATCATTGGAGGTCCAAAGGCCCGGTGATTATTGATATGAATATCATTCTAATGATAATTTGGTAATCTTTGATGTGGTTAGTAGCCGACAAAGTGGGTCTGATCATTATGGTATAAACAAAGTGGTCTGTTATGGTGACTTCAACCAATGCAAAGCTATGATTAGTTATGGGAAATCTGAGATTTTAAAAATGATAGGCGCGTGCTGTCGTTAAGACACCGTGTTTATCAGTTTAATCCGACTTCTTAAAATCATTGAAAATGCGTAGATAGTAGTGAGTCGGGTCGAATCCACAGGGAAGGTAGTGTTTTTAGATTTGAAATCTTTGATTTTTGAAAAGAAAAGAAGAAAAGGATTTGAGTTTTAGGATCAAAAGTGAAGTCGGAAAATAAAAAGCAAAAATTAAAAGGTGCAGGAATTTAAACTTGGTACTAAGATCTACTAGTTAGATCTTAGCATCTACTTGCAAAGCAATAATTTAAAGTGCAGAAATTAAATTACAATAAAAATAAAAAGTAAGAAATTAAAATGCAAAAATAAAATTTTTATTAATTAAAATTTTAGAATTTAAATACATAAAATTTAAAAAAAAAAGAAATAAAATAAAATAGCCTGATCTCTGATCTTGGATCGGCATTGGCAGAAAGATGGTGTAGAAGCTCGGCTCTTCTTCTCGGCACCCGTTGCTTCGAAGCAGCCTTTAACCCATAGCCTGGCTTCGCCCTGTACCAAAGCTTCACCTTGATCGGAGATATTGATTTTCTGATGGCCTGGGGTCCTTTTTATAGAGCTAGGAGGGCTGGATATTTTTTCTAAAGGCAATATGGGACTAATAGCCTTTGTAATCATCAAAATACAAAGAAATTTGGATAAAATTTGAATCAAAATAGCTCTGATATGACTCTGATAAATCTGATAAAATCCAGCCATTCAATAGGAATCCAACGGTCCAAAAATCATCAAAATCGGATGCAGATAAGCTCAGATCGGGTCGGATTAAATTCTGGCCGTTGGATCGCGCTTGATCGAGGAAATCTGGCCGCAAATCGCGCTTCGGGAGTCTTGATCACCGCCGGCAGCATTCTGGACCGTCGGATCATCGCCTGGATCGAGCGCTGCCGTCCGATGGTGATCCGCGTGATGTTTGTATCTGAATAAAATTCGGAAGCAACCACAGCCGTCCGATCCTGACCGCAAACAACCACATCCGTCCGATCGCGCAATAACTGTTCCCATGGACCGCGTGGACCGGCCGCACCGCACACCGCAACCAATCAGCGCCGCTGTTGTCGGACGAAAAGACTAAATTACCCTTGTGAGCCGCGATAAATTTCTGTAGACCCTTAAGGGGTCTAGGTCCACCACGTGGCAATCTCTGATTCGCCGGAATTTGCTGAGCTGGCGGTCCACGCCTAGATCGTGGACCGGCTGATGGCTTCAACGGCTGAGTCGGCTTGATGGCTTGGCTTGGCTTGGTGGCTCGGCTTGCGGAGCCGGCTGAGCCGTTTTCTTTTTTTTATTTAATTTTTATTTATTTTATATTCTTTAAAAATTCATATCTTTTTCCATTTTAGCTCCGTTTTACTTGAAATTTATTTCGTTGTGATCAAAAAAATGAGCTCTTTCTATTGATAATAAAATTTTATTTTTTAATTTTTATTATTTTTATTATTTTTTAATTAATTTTTTAATTAATAAAAATATGAATTTTTCAAAAATTATATATAAATTGATTATTAATTCTTAAAAATTAATATAAATTAATTAATAAATTAATACTTTTATTGGTGAATTTATGATGCTTATCACACCCCCCAACTTAAGCTTTGCTCGTCCTCGAGTAAAGAAAGAATTTAGTTTTAAATACCTTTTAACTTTAGAGTTTCGAATTTTACCTAAGCAATTTTCAAAATGGCCATTGATATTCAGTAGAGCTTAAATGAGATATATCATTGGGGTATTAATACTTATCAATAGAAAAATTAAGTAAAGAACATTAAATTTTTCAGAACTTTTTCTAAATTATTCCACTTTTATCTCTGATTTGTCTAAACTTTCATATAGGCAGGTGTATTGCTACTTCCATCCTTCATTTATTAATTTTTATTTTCACATTGCCCACTTTTTGATGCGAATATCATTGCTTACTTAGGCAACGGGACCCGGTTACTCGGTGGGAAACCAATTTTTTTTTTTTTTTTTTTTTTTTTTTTAACGTTGTACCACTATTGAGTGTCTTAACTCCTTAAGCTTTCTATTTGATCCATGTAGCGAG
Source organism: Cocos nucifera (assembly GCA_006176705.1). Lineage (NCBI taxonomy): Eukaryota > Viridiplantae > Streptophyta > Magnoliopsida > Arecales > Arecaceae > Cocos > Cocos nucifera. The sequence continues at coordinate 151,843 of QRFJ01004757.1, read as the reverse complement.
TCTTGGGCCAATGACTCCCAAACCAGTTGGCTTTAGGGCACTAGGTATAGAATACCCCTCGGGCTTACTAGCTCGAATCAAATAGGCTACGAGTTAAGACTAGCTTTACAACGAGCTTCTTTGCCCTTCCCACCTTTTGACGCGAAACTCAATGCTTGCTTAGGCAAAGAGGCCCGGTTACTCAGTGAGAAGTACTTGGAAACTATTTTATTAAAATAAATTTTTATATGAAGAAACGTATAGTTACCCTACACAAGCCTATAAAAAGTAGACTTTTCTTTGATGCTAGTAGAAATAATTAGAAATGCTCCAAGAAAAAAAAATTTTTTATGTTCTGGACTTAACTCTTTATTGAATTTTCTTAATACTTGATTCCTCAATATCTCATAGATTCTCTGATCTGTGCATCAATTTTCTTTTAAAAATGCTTAGTTTAATTCGATTCTTAAGCATAATCAAGTATCTAAATACTAAATACTAACTTTTTCGAGGACTTAAAATTTTAAAATTTTTATTTTTCTCTCCCCCCAACTTAATCGACATTGTCCTCAATGGAGAAGAAAAAAATAAAGGATGTAATAAAAAAATGGAAGAATACACCTAACTCAGTATATTATTTATTTATTTATTTATTTATTTTTTTTATTTTTTTTTGGTCCAGCACATGCCTTTACAAATTTGAGCTCTCCCTCCAACTTATTCAAATTATCCTAAAAAAAAAACTAAAAAGATAAATTAGATAAAAACTAAATATTGGGTTGCCTCCCAACAAGCGCTAAGTTTACCGTCTTCAGCCAGACACAATGTAGCTCACTATCCTGTGTCGAATATTGGATTGACAAATTCCAATGGTTTTGGATTGCCAATCTCAGAAAGTTGATTTTGATTTTTAATCCCATTATTGATATATTCACTGTTAATTTTTGGGATATATTTTATGATTCCATTCTCAGACCCATGTTTATTAAGAATTTACTCCTATTTGTTTTTCTAAAATGCTCATGAATGGAGTTTTAGGAGTTAAGTTTGATTCAATGGGTGCTGGAATGGTGACTAAAGGCGGTTTTAATTCTGGAGGTAAATTAATGTGATCCTGCTTAAACAACTCCATTGATATTTCATTACATGCCTTTTGATTTTTATAAGAAGAACCAGCTTCTAGGGTTGAAGGGAATAGGACATTAGGTTTATAAGTCTCGGGTAAATCATCTATTCTCTTTTCCCTTATTTCTATCTCATTTAAACTGGAACTAGCATCAGTACTAATTCCTGGCTTGGGTTCTTCTATGTGGTTAGTCTCAGTACTAACCAGTTCCTCTAAATTTTTCATTTTGGCTAGCATCAGTACTAGCCTCTCTCACCTGGTCTTGGTATGGGTCCATAAGAATCCTATAGCTTTTAAGTTCAGGAATTACTTTGGTATTCTCAAATTGGAGATTCTTAGATGAAACATTAGATTGATAATTTAATCCAGGTGGTTGGTGGTCATTAGGTGGGTTGTTTGAAATTGGTAGGTTCGGTAGTTGATCTAGTTCTCTCCTCATGTTAGACTCAACTAATTATCCTATTTGAGCTTCTAGTCTGGCGATAGATTGCTGTTGAGTTAGAATTAATTGTTGAAGTTGGTTAAATCTATCATCAGCTAGATTGGTCTGTTGAGGAGGTGGGTATGAAGGCTGATTATAATATGATGGCTGGTTAAACTGACTAGGCTGACCATTATTATAGGCATAATTTTGATAATTTTGCTCAAGTGAAATTTGGGTCTGAGCCTGAGTCTGTTGGGATGTCCAAGAAAAATTAAAGTTACTCCAATCTGAATTATATGAATTTGAAAATGGGTCATTAATCAATTTGGAGTATCCTTGAGTAGCTTGAACTTGTTCTTGGATAAAATATGGAAACTGTGCAGTCATAGGATATTCACTTACATGATGGGTTGGACTAGCACAGATTGAATAATTCTCCTGATAATTAGAAGATGATGTGAATTGTGCAGGAGATTGTTGACCTAGGGTTAGGAGTTGATCTATTTTCTGATCAAGAAGGTCAACTTTATCTAATTTTTGGACTATTAGATTTCATATTAGCCATTTGATTATTATGTTTAATGTGAATCAACCATTCAATTAAGTTCAACTAAATCAGAAAAAGCGATTTCCTACCATGCATGTATTAGTGTAACCCTAATGTATGGTTTAAAAATTTTTAGAATATTTTTTTATTTATTATTATTATTATTATTTTATTATATTAAAAATTAATTTTTTTAATTATTTTTATTTATTAATTTTAATTTAATTTAATTTAATTTAATTATTAATTTTTAGTTAGTTTAATTTTTATTTTATTTTATTTTTAGAGGAGAAAGGAGAAGAAAGAAAAAAAGAGTTCTAAAGAAGAGGTCCTAAGGAGTCCTAGAACTAAGAAGAAAGAGAAGAATTCGGTTTAATTAGATCTAATGTTGGTTAGCAATCAAGTTGGTCAATCAATCCTGACTAAGGGTTATCCTAGATCTAGACAGCTCCTAACTGCCAAGGTCACCTTCAAGCCCTCCAAGTGTAGGATTAGCCAATCAACTAGCCAGGTAAGTGTAAGGTTCGGTGGGAGTCCCCCCGTTGCTTGCCTTAGACACCAATTTATGCTTGGCCAGGTAAGCGAACGGAACCAATTAGAAACCACCTTCCTTCGGGCCCAATCGTCCCTGAACCACTTTCCTAGACACCAGTCAAATTGACTTATCCTAACCCGGTTCAACTCTTAGGATTCCTTGTCCTATTGAGCTCGAGTTCCTAGGGTTGATGTCTAATTGATTTTAAAATTAAAGGCTTAGGTCAATGCAGGATGTTGGTTGGTTGTTTGTGGGCTAAGGAAGGGTGATCAAATCCCCACCTTATCTTGTTTAATTGGGTTGTGCCCTTAATTTGATTTAATATGAATATGCAAAAAAAAAAAAAAAATTCAATCAAAGGGTTTTATGCAATTTAAACTAGATGCATGCAACTAATTGTATTCTAAAGGCTTACCTTGCTTCGCAGCAATCACCAAAATAAAAATAAAAATAAAAAATAAAAATAAAACTAATATGATGCATGTGCTCTAAACATGTAGGATTTCTAATCTTATCATGAGGCTTTTAATTAGATTTAAATGAATATTTTTTAAAATTAATTAAAAATAAATAATAATAAATATAAAAAAAAAAGAGGACTAGGGTTAGGATTGATCTCACCGACAAAAATTTTAATTCTTTTTATTCTTTTTTTCTTTTCCTACAAAATAATAAAAAAATTAGCAAAAGAATAAAAATTTTATTTATAATGTGTAGTTTAGTAAAAAAATCAAAGGGAAGATCAGAGTGTTATATCGCGGCCTGTCGCGCCCGGCACGCGCGCCAAAAATTGGTGATTTTGTCGAAATTATTTTTAATAATAAAGAAATCGAAAGTCAAAATCAAAACTTCCCCGGCAACGGTGTTCAAAAACTTGATAGGACGTGTGCTGTCGTTAAGACATCCGTGTTTATCAGTTTTAATCTTCCGACTTCTGTTAAAATTATTGAAAATGCTATAGATAGTAGTGAGTCGGATCGAATCCACAGGGAAGGTAGTATTTTTAGATTTGAAATCTTTGATTTTTTAAAAGAAAAGAAGAAAGAAGAGTTTTAGGATCAAAGTGAAGTCGGAAAATAAAAAAAGTGAAAAATTAAAAGGTGTAGGAATTTAAACTTGGTACTAAGGATCTACTAGTTTAATCTTAGTAATCTACTTACAAAGCAATAATTTATAGTGCAGAAATTAAATTGCAATAAAATAAAAAGCAAGAAATTAAAATGTAAAAATAAAATTTTTATTAACTAAAATTTAAAATTTAAATACATAAATTTAAAAGAAAAGACAATAAAATAAAATAGCCTGATCTCTGATCTTGGATCGGCATTGCAGAAAGATGGTGTAGAAGCTCGGCTCTTCTTCTGCGGACCCGTTGCTTCAAGTCAGCTTTAACCCATAGCCTGGCTCACCATATACAAAGCTTCACCTTGATCGGAAGTGTGATTTCTGATGGCCTGGGGTCCTTTTTATAGAGGGTCCTTTTTATAGAGCTAGGAGGGCTGGATATTTTTTCTAAAGGCAATATGGGACTAATGCCTTTGTAATCGTCAAAATACAAACAAATTCGGATAAAATTTGAATCAAAACAGCTTTGATACTACGACTCTGATAAATTTGATAAAAATCCAGCCATTCAATAGAAATCCAACGGTCCAAAAAATCATCAAAATCGGATGCAGATAAGCTCAGATCGGGTCGGGATAAATTCTGGCCGTTGGAATCAGCTTGATCGAGGAAATCTGACCGGCAAATCATGCTTTGGGAGTCTAGATCACCACCGGATAGTGTTCTGGACCGTCGGATCATCGCCTGATCGAGCGCTTGCCGTCCGATGGTGATCCGCGTGATGTTGTATCTGAATAAATTCAAAAGCAACCACAGCGTCCGATCCTGAGACCGCAAACAACCACATCTGTCCGATCGCGCAATAACTGTTCCCATGGATCGCGTGGACCGGCCTCACCGTACACCGCAAACAATACAACGCCGCTGTTATCGGACGAAAAGACTAAATTACTTGTGAGCCGCGATAAATTTCTGTAGACCCTTAAGGGTCTAGGTCCACCACGTGGCAATCTCTGATTCGCCGAATTGTGTTGAGCTGGCGGTCCATGCCTAGATCCATGGACTGGCTTGATGGCTTCAATGGCTTGAGTCGGCTTGAATGGCTTGGCTTGGCTTGGTGGCTCGCTTACGTAGCCGGCTGAGCCATTTTCTTTTTTTTATTTAATTTTTATTTATTTTATATCTTTCAAAATTCATATCTTTTCCATTTTAGCTCCGTTTTACTTGAAATTTATTTTGTTGTGATCAGTAAAATGAGCTCTTTCTATTGATAATAAAATTTTATTTTTTTAATTTTTATTATTTTTATTTTTTTATTATTTTTTTTAATTAATTTTTTAATTAATAAAAATATAAATTTTTCAAAAATTATATATAAATTGATTATTAATTTTGAAAAATTAATATTAATTAATTGATAAATTAATACTTCTATTGGTGAATTTATGATGTTTATCAGAAATAATTGATTTTGAATCTACCCATAGGTGCACATGGGTTGACCAACCAAAGTTGGGCTCATGTGTAGTCTATGTAGATTCTAGTACCCACTAAGAAATTAAAGTAATTTCTTGAATTGGTGGTTGAGGCTATCAATTCATATAAAATAGTGGGAGTACCATTAGACTGAAGTTCAATTCTTTAGGATTAATAATTCATATACTAATTAGGTTTGGTTTTCTCTTTTATGCAGACATGGCCACTAACCTATCGCTCTGGTCATTATTAGACCATGATAAATTAATGGGATCCAACTGCGATAGCTGGTATCGTAAGTTGAAAATCATCTTAGAGCATGAGCGGATCCTTTATGTGGTAACGGATCGAGCAGCTAAGGAGCCAGCCCCGAACGCTAGGAGAGCAATCTGAGACACTTATCTGAAGTGGCTCAATGACCGCACCATCATTCGATGTATATTGCTGGTAGTAATGAATGACGAGTTTAGCCATAAGTTTGAAAATGCCAAGCTATAGGAGATGCTTCAAATATTGAATGACTCTTTTGGCATGCTGGACTATGTTGAAAGACGTAAAATAAGTTATGCCATTTTCAACGCTCAGATAAGGGATGAGGCCTCAATCACCGATCATGTATTGTACATAATCGAGATGATTGAGCACCTTAGCAAGTTGGACTTTTCCCTGCATGAGCAGCTCGGTAAGAATGTGATCCTTAATTCTTTGCCCAAGTCCTTCCTCCCCTTCCTAACTCATTTTAGAATGACAAAGCCTGCAGTGAACTACCATGGCTTGTTAGGGTTGCTGCAGAACTTTGAGAAGGACCACCAACTCCATAAGGAGATGGTGAATGTAGTGGGAGGGTCTTCCTCTGGTCATCGATCCTTTAAGAAAGGAAAGAAGAACAAGAAAAAGAAAAACAAGAAGGTGCGACTACATGCTGGGACGACTGCATAGGGTCAGACCAAGAAGCGTAAGCCTGACCAAAGTCAGGTAGAGTACTTCTTCTGTAAGATGCAAGGGCACTAAAAGAGGAACAGTCCTCTGTATATTGTCTCCCTAGATCCGAATAGGCCGAGGAAGAAGCAAGTGGTTGCTGGGCAAGGTAATTATATGATAACACCCTATAATTTTTTCTTATTCGATTCTACTACCTGGGTGTTAGATACTGGAAGCCTTTATCATATTTGTAATTCTATGCAGAGTTTGCAGGTCAGTAGGAGTTTGATCAAGGTGAGAGGTTCCTAAACGTTGGAGATGGAAGACAAGTTTCAATTCTAGCTTTAGGAATCATGAACCTTGTAATCAATTCAAATAAAGTTATTCTTAATGAATGTTATTATTGTCCAACTTTCTTATTGAATGTCATTTCTATAGTTCTTTTAGCCATGAATGGTTTTGACATATCAATAAAAAAAATATTTTGTAATGTCATTTTAAATGGTATTATAATTTTGATTGGATAATTGAATAATGAAATTTATTTACTTTCTATGCTTGTTAACATGGTTCAATCCTCCAGTAAATGCCCTAGAATTAGTAATGTGTTTGATGTCTATCTTTGGCACCATAGGCTAGGTCATATTAGCAAGAATAGAGTTAACATGTTAGTTCAAGAAGAAATTCTTGAGGTTAGTGATTGTGAGTCACTTCTGACCTATGAGTCCAATCATCTTGGTAAGATGACCAATTTATCTTTTACTGAAAAAGATGAACAAGCCACTGAACTCTTGAGTTTAGTACATTCGAATGTATATGGACCCATGAGCTCAAGTGCTAGAGGTAGATATTTCTACTTCATAACCTACACAGATGACCTATCGAGATATGGGTATGTCTATTTAATGATGCATAAGTTGGAGTCATTTGAAATATTCAAACTATTTTGAAATGAGGTAGAAAAGCAAACTAAGAAGAGTATTAAAATTCTTCGATCTGACCGAGGGGGTGAGTATCTTTCTAATTTATTTCTGACATATCTTGGGAAGAATGGGATTCTCTCCCAATGGATCCCTTCTGGAACACCACAACATAATGGTGTGTTTGAAAGAAAAAATCAGATCCTATTGGACATGGTTCGATCCATGATGGGGTTTGCTGGTTTGCTGATCTTCCTATGGGGATATGTGCTCAAGTCAACTTATTACATTCTAAATAGAATTTTGAGTAAATCTATTAATAAAACACCATATGAAATATGGACAGGGCATAAGCCAATGCATTCACATAATAGGATTTGGGGGTGTCCAACTTACGTCAAACGTTTGATGACAGATAAGCTTGGACCTAAGTCTGATATGTGTAGTTTTATAGGTTATCCAAAAGAAATCAAAGGATACTACTTCTACCTTGTTGATGAGCAAAAAGTGTTTGTCAGCCTTAGGGCAATCTTTTTAGAAAAGGAGTTCCGTGTTGAAAGAACTAATGCCTCTAAGGTCGAACTTGATGAACTACGATAGGTGGAAGAACAGACACAAGTTGTTGAATCTAAGCTGGATCTGATTAGATCAGACCTAGAACCCATTTTAAAAGCATCCTTAAGGAGATCAGGTAGAGCACCACATCAACCGGATAGATACTATGATTTTTTGATCCAAAATGGGGATCCTATCGAACTCGATGATAACAATCAGGACCTAATCACCTATATGACAGTAATGCAGAGATCCAACTCTGAGAAATGGCTTGAGGCCATGAAATTCGAGATGAAATCTGTGATGGTCAATGATGTATGGATATTGGTTGACCAATCTGAAGGGGTAAAACCTATAGGGTGTAAGTGGATCTTCAAGTGGAAAAGAGGCGCAAATGGAATGGTGGATACCTATAAAGCCTGTCTAGTTGCCAAGGGGTATCGTCAACATTATGGTAATGACTATGATGAGACATTCTCTCCTGTGGCAATGCTCAAATTCATTTGGATAATGCTTGCCATAGCTGCCAATCTGGAATACAAAATCTGATAGATGGATGTAAAAGTAGCTTTTCTAAATGGAGAGTTGGATGAAGAGGTGTATATGGAGAGTTGGATGAAGAGGTGTATATGATACAACCTGAAGGTTTCATTTTCATAGATGAGTCTAGGGTGTGTAAGCTTCAAAGGTCCATTTATGGACTAAAGTAGGCATCTCGGAGCTAGAACATATGATTTGATAGAACAATCAAAACTTATGGCTTCATTAAGAATGAAGAGGAGCCCTGCATATACAAATGGGCTAATGATCTAGCAACAATATTCCTAGTATTATATGTGGATGACATTCTCTTAATCGAGAATGATATCCCTGTATTACAAGGAATAAAGATCTGGCCATCATCATAGTTCTCCATGAAAGATCTGAAAGAAGCTTCCTACGTCCTAGGGATGAAGATCTATAGAAATACATTTAAAAGGTTGCTTGGATTGTCTCACTCCACGTACATTGACACTACGCTGAAACGGTTCAGCATGAAAAATTCTAAGAATGGCTATCTACCGATAGGCTATGGAATTTCTCTTTCAATGAGGAATTGTCCAACAACACCTATATACGGAGAGCGTATGAATATAATACCATATGCTTCAGCAGCGGATTCTATAATATATGCCATGATATGTACGCGACCAGATATGGCATACTCACTAGGTGTAGTGAGTAGATACCAATCTAATCCAAGGGAGAATCACTAAAAGTTTGTTAAAACCATCCTAAAATATTTAAGAAATACTAAAGACCAGTGGCTTATATATGGTAAATTAGACTTAAAACTTGTGGGATTCACAGACTTTAGTTTTTAGTCCGATCATGATGATAGCAAGAGTGTGTCGAGATATATATTTACCCTTAATGGTGGGGTCGTCTGTTGGAAGAGTTCCAAGAAGGACACTATAGCCGATTTAGTTTGTGAGGTGGAGAATGTTGCTGCATCAGATGCTACCAAAGAAGTGGTGTGGCTAAGAAAATTCATCACCGAGCTTGGAGTAGCATCCTCCGTTGACGGTCCAGTTCTGCTCTTTTCTGATAGCTCTGGAGCCATTGCTCAGACGAACGAACCAAAGGCGTACCAGCGGACGAAGCATATTCTATGCCACTACCATCTTGTTCAAGAGGTTGTGGATTGAAGTGACGTCGACCATCAGAAGTTCAATGAAAAGGAGATCCTGGCGGACCCATTCACTAAAGCTATTGCGGTGAAGGAGTTTAACGACCTTAAGTCGAAGATAGATATTAGATACTGCACCGATTGGCTTTACTCCAAGTGGAAAATTGTTTAAAATGTGTTTCAAAGCCAATCGTTAGTATGTTGGTGGTTTGGTCATATATTTGTAATTGTATATGAATTATAAATTAATAAAAATTATTTTGATATTTTTTCTCATAAATTCTATTGTCTTCTAATGAACTCCTGCATTATGATGAAGTCCTTAGGACTATCTAGATTCGGCAAAGGAGGATTTGTCATTTAGTCCTTAAATAGTTTATGACCAAATGATACATTGTTACTTAGGACGACAATGTTTATCAAGTATAGGTCATTGTGTTCTATATAGATTGGTTGTCCTTATAACCAAGGAGTGTTGAGACACTAATATGGTATGCAAGTTAGATGTATGGGTACATCTGCACTGAACGTGATCAACTTTGGGACATTTCTCCTATCAAGACTAGCTTCGATAGAATAAACGTATAAATATCCCTCTGACCTGAGATCACCATGCTAACTTTCAAGCAACTCACTGTGTTTTGGTGCTGAACTATCTGAATTTCTAATTCAGTGATGAAAGATTTTTGGGCACAGTCATGTACTTATGGAGTCGGTGTGCGTATCAAGATGGGATTAACCACTTCTAATTTTAGGAGCTGTGTTCAATTATGTTTCAATTTAGCAAAATCATGGCCAGGGTAGTCTTAGTGAGGAGTCATGGGACTAATTGCTTTGAGACACGATATGGATGTATTTTCTAGGGTTGATAGTCTAATCTTGAGTAATCCATTATATAGAGGTTAGAGGGATGAATTATATGATAACCATATTTGCGTAGGTTCTAAATGTTCCAATTGCGATTATTCGACCTATCCGAATATCGGATACCAATGCTAGTGGTCACTTCGATTAGTATAGAAATTGGTTTCTGTGCTATCGGCTTAGGTTTGGACCTACGGGATCACACACCTTAGGAGTTCCTACTTGATTTGATTGCTGATCAAGAGTCACATTGGTCTGAGATTCTATAGTCAAGAGTCCCACTGATTGGGACTCTGTGATCAAGAGTCCTACTGAACTGGGACTCTTAGTCCTACTTATCTCGAACTCTCTGATTATGAGTCCTAACAATCTAGGACACTATAGTAAAGAGTCTCACTGGACTGAGACTCTATGATCTAGAGTTCTATTGGACTGAAACTCTAAGTCATACTCATCTAGGACTCTTTGATCAAGAGTTTTACTAGTCTGGGACTCTACGATCATGAGTTTGATTCGTTTAAGACACTGGGTTCAAGAGTCCCACTGATTTAGGACTCTTTAAGAGTTTCATGTTGATAGGACTCTATTGCCCAATAACCCATTCAATTTGGACTCAGATATTTTTGGAGGATTAATTAGTAATTTAATTACTGATTAGCTTAATTTGATTCAGCAATGAGGATTCGATCAAGTCCGACAGAATTTGATTCAATTAGATTTGACCCGATCAGGTCATGGGATGACCTAATCGCTATGGGAGTTTTGATCCTGATTTGATCAGGACCTATATCTAATTAATTTCTAATTTGGTAGGGTATAACCTAGCTTAATTGGGTCTAGATTAATTAGTTTGGTTGAAACCAATTAGGACCAAGTTAAATGAGGTTTGAATTCAAATTCTCCCATGTGCCCACCATTTTTGACTTTTCCACTCTGCTTTCCATGCCCTCCCTTTTGTTTGTCGAACATTTTTTAGAGAAATAAAAATATGCATGCAGAAAGAGAGTCCTTCTACATGTTAAACATATGGGAGGGGGCATTGGATAAGGATAAGAGGCTCATTTGATTTTTGAAATCAAGTGAGTGGTCAAAACCTCTCAACCACTCGACTCTTATCATTCTTCATGCAGTTTTCCCATGGTATTCATGTCAATAAATTATAAGAATTTTTTTGTGAGTAGTAGGAGGGGATAGCATTATGTGGCAAAATTTTTAGAGTATTTGAGCATTAATTTTTGGCCAAAAAAATCTTGGAGTGAAGGTGAACAAGATCCTATAGCACTTTACTTTTTCCTTATACCTCACTTCTCTTATGATTTTCACCTCTAAGGATATTCTATTTTTAGGTATAATCTTAATAGAGATTATAGATCTAAATGTTATCTTTCCTTGAAAACTTAATTTATGAAAAAATTCCACACAAATAGTGCTGTGAGCATCGGATCACCACCAAATTTGAAACACATCTTCATCATCCTCCAATATTTATGTTCTAATATTGTAGAATATCTAAAAAATTAGAAAATATATGATCGATTGGATTGATCATGATAAGCCGTCAAAGGTTCCGACGAGAAGTTAGCACTCCAATGGAGCTGATTGGGACCAAGAGCTCTGTGTGGACCTACCATAGAGGTGGGACACATGTGTGGCTGTGACGTGATATCAGAGCATTATCTAGTGGACTCAGATTATGGTGATCAACTATCCATGAAAAGGTATTTTATTCTGAACACATTGATGTAGTAAATAGTTTATTACATAGTTTTATTATTAGATCTATTGATGTATGCATGTATATTATATTTAGATCCTAATGTGTAGGGTTAAATAATTTGATATGATTAGTAGATAATTAATTAGATTAATTATTTTTCACTGTATCATTGCTATTTTTAAAATATTTTTTGAAAGTAGCATAGCAAACCTTGCACTATTTTCTTCAAGTTAGGTAGTGCACCAAGTCAAAGTCAGAATTAATTTTGGTTTCAAATCCTATGAGATAGTGTTTTGAAACACCAAAACTCTTTCTCCCTTTTGTGTCGCCCTCCTCCCTATTTTTCTCTAATATTCTTGACAAAGAAGAGAAAGTTTTGGGTGACATTTTCATGTGGGTCCACGCCAAAAAATTCTAGAGAGGGCACCCAAGAGTTGGGCACCCCTTGACTTACCCTTTTTGGTCTTTTCTTATCTAATTTTTGACTAAGACAAGGACTCATCTTTTTCTATATATTTTGAATGAATTTTTAGCCAATTTTATGATATGTTATAGAACATTGAGAGGTCTTTGGGGTGTGAGAAAATCAGGGAGAGAGAGTCCTCAGGCATTAGGGTTCTATAGACATCAAACTAGGTGTCTAAGTGAGAGCAAAGTGAAGAAGAAGAGGGTCTTCTTCTAGGGTTGCAATGTTCACCTATTTTCTCTCTTTCTTTGAGTTTTTTAAGAGTGTCTCACATCTGAAGCCTCCTCTCCTCGTCTTTGGAAGAGTCCAAATCTAGAAGGAGGCATCTGATTAAGCATCAAAAAAGGATCAGCACAGTACTAACATACTATGCTGATTTCCTACATCAGGACTTCTGATCATGATCGTGGGCTCGTGTGGATGACTCCTAGAGGCCGAATGAATGTGTAGCTCATAACTTTAGCCTCATGTCTAAATCAGTAGGTTTGAATGTCTAACTTGCACAAGTAATAGATCTAATCTATTATTTTCATACTTGCATTAGATGTAGTGTATATACATGTTGATGTGATCAATATGTTTTAGTTTCTTCTTTATATTTTTATTTTTGATTTAATGACATGCCATGATCATGTAATAGATCCTAGATCTAAGATATCTTTTTGATATTTAAAATTAATTTTGATTAATTTTTATCTTCCACTGTCTGATCTTGAAAAAGTTTTAAGATCTAGCCCTGAAATTCTAGATCTGGTTCCAACAATTAGTATCAGAGCCTATATTTATTATTACATGATCATGTATACTTGTTTAGATTATTTCTTAAATTAGATCTAATTTATAATTTATTTTTTAAATTTAAAATTAAAAATGATGATCAAACGAACTGATTATAAGATTGTCCTACTGTAAGGTTTATCTCTTATAGTAAAAAAGTTATCCTAGTTCATGTAGATTTATCTTTAATCATAAATTTATTAGATATGATCTAATCTTATTTATGATTTATTAGATTTAAAATAATTTTAAATTTAAAAATAAAAGTATTAGATTGCATGGACTGATTATAAAGTTGTCCTGCTGTATGGTTTATCCCTTACAGTGGAGAGGTTGTCCTAGTACGTGCTGATCTAAAATATTGATGGTGCTAATCTAAAATATTGATGATAAAATTTTAGATTAGATCTACAAAATTTTATGATCTAATTAAAAATATTTTAATTTAATTTTAATCATTATAAATATGTTAGATTTGATATAAGATAATTTATAATTGATTAGAGTTGAAACTATTTCAATTACATCAACCTGCTTAGATTAGATCTAAAATAGATTCATGCTTATGTTACATGCATATTGATTATGAATCAAACATGCAACTTGGTTTATAGAGTCATATTATAAAAATATTTTATAAATGTGAAAATCATTTTCAAAAAGTCGAACCCCAATCCTCAGCTCAAAACTTAATTAAGAATTATGAAGTTGTTTGATTAAGATCTAGGATTGTGAATTGAAGATCCTAAGATACAAATCATAACACATTGGGTTAAATGGGGTAGCAAGGATTAGGTCCATTAATTGGGTTAAACCTAAGGTTAGATTAAAGAATGGACTTAATTAAAAAATTTACTAAATCTAATCAATTATTGTCTTAAATTTGGTCAAGGATTCTCTAGATCAATTACAATAGTTGCAATTGGTCAAGTCCATGTCTTTAATGAGACCCAAGATGGACTTAATTCTTGGTTATGCGGTCTAGCATGAATTGTTAGATTGATCTAATTAAAACTAATTAAACTAATTGGTGTCTAAGATAAATTAGATCGGTAGTATTTAATTGACAACCTACTTATCTGACCATTTTTGATGGTGTCTAAGGCAAGCTTTGCAGATCCTCTCACTGATCGAACTTACCTAACTTCTTGATGAAATTATGTTTTGATCGGACCACTTGACTATTCGAGCTGATCCATATTAGCTGGGTAAATCAATATGACTAATTTAGGTGCTCCTAGACCAACCTATTAATGGTCTCCCTTAAGGTGACTTGATGAAGCTAGTGGAAGGATCATGACAAGCTGGTTCATCTGATCTTCTCTCTTTAAATCAAATTAATTAAATCTTCTAAAATTATTAGGTTCTTAAAATAAAATAGTTATGGTGATAACTAGATCATGGCCTCCTATTATGTGGATGATAATAGGTCCATTAGTTGGATAATCATTCGAGGCCCATAGGCTTGGTGCTTATCCACTAATGAAATTATCATTCGTAATATGATTTCTTGGCTGCATTTTTCTAAATGTTGGTTAGGTTGATCAACCATAGTTGGGCTTAATCATTCATTAGTTAGATTGATCAAGTATGATCATGTTAATGGTTGGACCTAACCGGGACTTTCAGTGGAGGCCCTAGCCTACTGAAAAGGTACCTAAGGCAAAATTAAATTATTGAAAGTTGTTTAGAGAAATAATTAATTATGAATCAATCCTTAGATGTACATGAGTTGACCAACCATAGTTGGGCTTATGAGCAGTCTATGTGGATTCTAGTATCCACTAAGAAATTAAGTCAATTTCTTGAATTGGAGATAGAGGCCATTGGTTCAAATAAAATAGTGGGAGAAATTTTTTGATTAAAGTCCAAATCCTTAGGTTCAATGAATCAATTACTAATTAGGCTTTTGGTTCTTCTTTATATAGTTAAACCCTAACCATAGTTGCTCCATTCACTATTAGATAATGATAAACTTATAGGATCCAACTTCGATAATAAGTATCGAAAGTTGAATATTGTTCAGCAGCATGAAGTGGTTCGTGCTGCGACTTCTATGCCCAATTTAAACATAAGATCCAAGAGTAACGTAGATCAAAAAAAATGCTTCCACTGTAAGAAGCAGGAGCATTGAAAGAGGAATTATCCTCAGTATCTTGATTTTTATAATCCCAACAGGCCAAAAAGAGAGATGAGCAAGTAGTTACTGATCAGGAATGTTATATGATAATACCTTATAATTTCTCTATTTGTGATACTTCTACTTGGGTATTAGATACCAAAAGTCTAGTCCATATTTGCAATATATTGCAAGGACTTCAAATTAGTAGAAGATTTAAAAATAATGAATAATTCCTAAATATTGGAGATGAAAGATCTATTCCAGTTCTAGCTATGGTTATAGTTTAACTTATTCTCAATACAAATATCATTTCTTTAAATGAATATCATTATTGTCCATCCTTTCTGATGAATATAATCTCTGTTGGCCTTTTCGATAAAGATGGTTATCATTTATCTATAAAGGACGATTATTGTGATATCATTATGAATGATATTATAATAATGCAAGGATAACAAAAAAATGGTATTTATATTTTATCATAGTCTATGAGTGTAATGTACACTTCTAGAACCCTAGATTAGATAATATCTCTGATATCTACCTATAGCACTATAGGCTAGGTCACATAGATAAGAACAGGATAAATAAGTTGACTCAAGAGAAAATCCTCAAAGTCGGTGATTATGAATCACTTACAATCTATGAATCTTGCCTTTTTGGTAAAATAACCAAGTTACCTTTTACTAGAAAAGGTGAGAGAGCTACTGAGCTCTTAGGTCTATTACATACTGATGTATGTGGACCAATAAGCATAGATGCTAGAGGTGGATACTTCTATTTGATTACTTTCATAGATGATCTATCCAAGTACGAATATGTTTATCTAATGAAATATAAGTCAAATTCGTTTGAAATGTTCAAAAGATTTTGAAGTGAAGTAGAAAAATAAACTAGAAAGAGTATTAAAACTTTTTGATTGGATTGAGGAGGTGAATATCTATCTAGTGAGTTCTTGACATATTTGGGAAAGAATGAAATTCTCTCACAGTGGACTCCTCTCAAAACACCATAGCATTATCATGTATCGAAAAGGAGAAATCAAACTTTATTAGACATGGTTCGATCCATGATGAGATTTTCTAGTCTGTTTGTTTCATTTTGGGATTATGCTCTTGAGACTGCATGTTATATATTGAACAATATACCAAGTAAATCTATCACAAAGACTCCATATGAGATATGGACGGGACGTAGGTCTACACTCTCTCACCAATGGGTTTGGGGTTGTCCGGCCTATGTCAAACATTTACATACGGATAAGCTTAGATCCCGATCTGATAAGTGAGTATTTATAAGATATCCCAAATAAAGTAAAGATTATTATTTCTATCATGCTAAAGAATAAAAGATGTTCATTAGTCTTAAGGTAATCATTTTAGAAAAGAAGTTTCTTAGTAAAGAAACTGTTACCTCCCAGGTTGAACGTGATGAAGTTCAATAGGAAGAAAAATCGACACTTCTAGCTAAACCAGAGTCGAATTTGATTAGATCAGATCCAGAGCCTAGTGTACCTACACCATTAAGGTGATCTAGTAGAGTACCACATCGTTTAGATAGATACTATGATTTCTTGGTCCGAGATGGTGATCCCATTAAACTCGATGAAGATGATGAGGATTCGATCACTTATATGGATGCTATGTAGATATTCGATTTTGAGAAATGGCTTGAGGCTATGAAATTCGAAATGGAGTCCATGAAGGTCAACAATGATTGGGCATTGGTTGACCCATCCAAAGGGGTTAAATCCATTGGGTGTAAATGTGTCTTCAAAAGAAAAAGGTACGTAGATGGAAAGATGGAGATCTATAAAGCACGTCTGGTTGCCAAAAAATATCATCAACATTAATGTATTGACTATGACAAGACATTCTTTTCTGTGGCAATGCTTAAATCTATTTAGATAATGCTTGTGATAGTTACCCATCTGGACTATGAGATCTGGCAGATGAATGTGAAGACAGCTTTTCTAAATGGAGAGCTGACCGAAGAGGTGTTTATGATACAACCTAAGGGTTTCATATCTATAGATGAGTCCAAGGTATGCAAGATTTAGAGATCCATTTATGGATTGAAGCAGACATCTCGGAGTTGAAACATGCATTTTGATATGATGATCAAAACATATGGCTTCATTAAAAACAGAGAAGAGCCCTGTATTTACAAATGGGCAAATAGTCTAGTAGTAGAATTTCTTGTCTTATACGTGGATGACATTCTCTTAATCAAAAATGACTTTTTCGTACTGCAGAAAATAAAAGTCTAATTATCATCACAGTTCTTCATGGACTTGGGTGAAACATCCTACATCCTAAGAATTAAGATCTAAAAGGATCCTTAGGTTATCCCAGTCCACGTACATAGATACAGTGCTGAATAGGTTCAGCATAAAAAATTTCAAAAAGGGCTATCATTCGATACGCCATGAAATTTCTCTCTCTAAGAAGGATTGTCCGACAACTCCTATAAAGAGAAAGCATATGAGTAGAGTCTCATATGCTTCGACAGTGGGATCTATCATATATGCCATGACATGTATGAGATCGGACGTGGTATACTCACTAGGTGTACTGAGTAGATACCAGTTTGATCTTGGAGAAAACCATTGGAAAGTGGTTAAAACCATCCATAAGTATTTGAGAAATACTAAGGACCAATGGTTGGTTTATGGTGAGTCAGATCTGAAACTTATGGAATTTACAGACTCTAACTTTCAATCTAACCATGATGACAGCAAATGCGTGTTGGGATACATCTTTACTCTAAATAGTGGAGCCATATGCTAGAAGAGTTCCAAGCAGCATACTATGATAGACGTTGTTTGCGAAGCAGAGTACATCACAGCATCTGATGCCATGAAGAAAGCTATGTAACTGAGGAAGTTTATCATCGAGCTTAAAGTAGCATCCTTTCTAGATGATCCAATTCTGCTCTACTGCAACAGCACTAGTATCGCAGCTCAAGTGAAGAAACCAAAGGCACACAAGAGGACGAAGCACATACTGCACCACTTTCACCTGGTCCAAGAGATCATGGATCGAGATGACGTCGACCTTTACAAGATCGACGAAAAGGAGAACCTGACCGACTCCTTTACTAAAGTCCTGATGATAAAGGAGTTTGATAACCACAAGTCAAAGATGGATATTAGATACTTTGCTGAGTGACTTTAGGATAAGTGGGAGTTATTGGAAAATGTGTCCCAAAGCCAATTATCAGCCTATTGATAGTTGTGCTATATTGTATTTATAATTGATTCATTATTATATAAAATATATTTTTGATATTTTTCATCATGAAGTATTCATTTTCTAACGAACTCGATTATTGTGGTGAAATCCTTAGGACTATTTAGCTTCAATATAAAAAAGATTTATCGATTAGTCCTTAAATCTATTTATGATCAAATGATAGGTTGTTAATTAAGATAACAGCATCTATCGAGCATAAGCCATTGTATGCCATATAGGTTGGTTGTCCTCTTAATCAAGGAGTATGGTGATACTAGTATGGCATACAAGTGAGATATATGGATACATCATCATTGAATATGACCAACTCTAGAGTATTCTACTCTCGAGAATATTTCTGATGGGATATAGGTATAAGTATCTCTTAGACCTGAGATCATCTTAGTGACTTACAAGCAACTCACTATGCTTTAGTATTGGACTAACTAAATTTTTAATTCAGTAATGAAAATCTTTTGGACACATTCAAATACTTGCAAAGTCAAAGTATGATCAAGATGGAATTGACGACTCCAAGAGTTGGAGAAGAATGTATCACTGTATTTCAATATAACAAATCATAGCTAGGATAATCCATCAGAAAGATTTGATATTTTAAAATACAATGTGAACAACCTGATCAGAGTTGATAGTTGAACTTTGAGGTATCCTACGAGCATTTTGGTAAAGAAGATGAACTATATGGAAACTAATCCACATAGGTTCTAAGGATGTTATTCTACACATTCGATCAATCAGACCGTCGGATATTATTGCTAGATGGTTATTTTGATTGATATAGAAATTTATTCCTATACTATCGACTTAAGTTTAGATGGATGAGGTTACACACGTTAGAGCTCATGATCTGATCGGATGGTTGATCAATGATTAAGAATCATTCTAGGATTAAACAATCAATATGATTAATGTTTAACCTAGTACAAGTATTGTAGGAGGATTGATTAATAATTGATTACTAATTGGCTTAATTTGATTAAGCCAAAAGATTGAGATTAAGTCTAATTAAATATAATTTAATTAGATTTAGTTTGGACTTGATTGGATCAAGTTTAATTGGCATTTTGGATAAGCCAAGTGCAAGAAAGAACTAGTCCTATTTCAACTAGGACTTGGATAATTCTAATTTTTTAATTTGCTCAAAAAATTAAATTAAAATTAAATTTAATTTAATTTAATTTAATATAATTTTTAATTGGGTTAGGGCCTAATTTTATTTGGTTGACTTGGTTTTGATTTAATTTGGTTTGAAAAACCACTTTGACCAAGTCGTAGATAGAATCCTAGTAAGACTAGGATTCCACCTTGCATCACCTTAGCCCCTCATGCCCCACATCCTCTTTTCTCTCTTATTTTATGTGACAAATACCTTTCTCCCAATCCTTCTCATGCACTCCCTTCTTTCCTCTCTTTCTCATATGTAAGTTAGGTAGTGGACCAAGTCAAAGTAGGAATTGATTTTGGTTTCTATTGGGGGTGAACCCTTTCTTTATTGCCATCCACAACATCCCAGGCATCACCTAGCTCTGATACCAATTATTGTTCCAATGGCTACTCGTATGGTGACAACTTTGCTATATGGTAAGGAGACACTAGTATATGAGGAGATCGTATCAATGCTCAGGTCCAACGAGTAGTAGAAACAGATGATGAAGAGGGAGGTCTTTTAGGAGAGTCTTATGGTTTTAGAGAAGCACAGGAAAGGAAAGAAGAAGAGCGAACAGAGGGGTAAGAAGGGGTCCAAGAAATGCTTCAAGTGTGGAGAAGCAGGGCACTTTAAGTGGGAGTGTCCACTTTGGAAGAAGTGCAAGGGAGGAGAAAGCTCAGATTTCATCAGTACGGTCATTGAAAGTGTAGATTCGGATGAAATCTTGGTGGTCTCAGAGGAGCCCGCAGGATTTGATATATCTGAGATGGTTTCAGATAGGTCAATAGAGTGCAGAGGGTCTGAAGGATCAACGATGGTGTTTGAGGTATAGCGGCAAGCCCAGCAGTACAGCATTGGGTGATTGGCCTCGGAGGACTCAGAGATAGAGTCAGCTTCTGCGGCATCAGAGGGACTTCAGTTCTAGGTGGAGCACTAGATAGAGGTGGCTTCATGGGTGGAGCAAGTTGTGACATTGGTTCAGTGCAGGGCATGTAGAGAGAGGACCTATATCCCAGCACCAGTGTCAGGGCTGTACAGATCTAGATGGAGAGGATTGTGCAGGATGATAGGCATGGCTCTGATGGGATAGTGTCAGGTGGAGCATCAGGATACGCAGCGAGTGCTGATAAAGGAATGTTTCAAGATCTCTAGGAAAGTCCAGGATAAATGATGCAGCTACCAAGTAAAAGGATACCTATAATTCCAAAGGTGATGCAAAGAAATAAGCCAAGGATTTCAGTGGTGGAGGTGGTCATCCCGAAGGCCTCAAAGGAAGCTCAATAGTTGAAGAAGAATGGTAGTGGCAAGGTGAGCACAAGGGGCTATCGAGATATGTAGGGATAGCAGGATCATGTAGGAGGATGTTGCCAAGTGTGCCAAGGCATGGGCACACTAAGATGAAGATTGTAGGTGGTGTGGTGCTCCCAAGCCTTGGGAGGCCACAGGTGGGGCTAGGGTGAGGGCTCCAGTGAGGCTAAGATAGGTGTGGTCCTACGACTAGAACAGGAGTTGTCCTAGGATGGAGACAGCATGTAACTCTCCATGGGCTTGAGGTTCAGGTATTGAGGGCCTCAAGGGATTTGGTTGGTGCTTCGAAGACCTAAGATTCAAGGTGGAGCAAGGAACCAAAGTCGGAGAATCAAGACTGCAGAAAGAAGATTTTCTATAGGTTAGCCAGCTCAGTCCAAAATTTAGTCGACTAAGCCTTAGAGCATAGGCAAAATAGAAAGGTCAAGTTTCAGAACTACAAGCATGGCACAGAACTAAGCTGGCTCAATTTCAGACTGAGCCGACCCAGTGGATCTTAGTTGGCTCAATGCTGAGATTGAGTCGGCTCAGTGCGCGAGCAAAATTACATGAGGTTCTATTTTAGGCTAGGGTCTGGGTTGATCCTAGGGGTCTTAAGGCTTGATTTGAGAGGTCTTAAGGGGGCTAATTCATGTATGGGTTGGGATTAGATCTGGGGGATGAGAGCATGTGAGACTTGGGCTCGGTGAGTGCTTTCATATATTGGCTAAGCCTAAGGAAGTTCATGAGCTGGGATTTATTAGGGTTCATATGGGAACTCTAGGATATATAAAATAGGACATTGTAACTTTTACAAAAGAGTAAGGAATATAATTGAGCTTTTCTTCCTAATTTTCTTCTCTCTTCTCTCTGGTTCCAACAACAAAACTCCAGCTTCTCTCATCTTTCTTAGATCTTCTTTAATTTGCTGGATTAACACCCAGGTTCACGCAAGAGATCAAATCTATGGCTGTGGCTCCGAGCAGCCAAAGGAATAATATTCCTGCTAAAGTTCGATAGGATATCTGATCTTAAGAAAACTTCGTCCGACAAGAGCAGCCACATCGCACTCCGGCTAGTGAATAGTTTACACTTAAGCGTCAAGACTGCAGACCTCCAAGCTGAATCCATCGGCCGATCATCTTCGTTCAGATTCCTGGCCCCATCGAAAATTTCTAGAACCTACGGGGCATTGTAGATTTCACTAAGATGAACTTGAATAGCGATGACAGGCCCCAAGTAGCTGAGTAACAGGTATAATTATGGCTTGGTTTGGCCGATCTTGGTGCTCTTTAATTCTTTTTCCAATAAAAATTCATCCGAGCTGTTCGATATTGGACCAACGCCGAATCAACAAAACTCCTCTCCTGATGAACTCCTATAATATGCTAAGGATACCAGGCCTCGGGATTCCAGCATCGAGAACTTTAACCACACAGGCTAAAGGACCTCATCTCTTTCATATCAGCCTGCAGATGGCTTCGAAAATAGCCAAGCTTCAAAGAAATAAATAAGCAAGGTCTCTTTAGGAAGATCCCCTTCCGCTCCTTTCGGGCAAAATTTTTCAGTCGACCTCCTTCGAATCAAACTCCTTCCAAATACCAGATGATTTTCTTCCCATCAGCCCCTATCCATTCGAACTTCTTGTATTGGCAGAGAGGGGACTCGTCGTTATATATTTGCTCCTTTGGCAGATCTTCTTCTGGAATTCTCTAATAGAATTATTTCTAGATTTCTCCTTCCACTAGAACTACTTTCAGATTCCTCCAAAGGACTCCCTTCAGGATTTCTTCAATCATAGGGCTTCTAACCCCTTCTGACCAAACTCACTATAGTCATCTAGAAAGGCCTCCATGCCTACGCAAATCTAGCTATCCATACAACATGAACCCATTTACACACATATGACCCTGAAAGAGCCCGATCTCCTCTGGGATTGGTGAAACTCAAAGCTCTTCACCGCTAGCAACTACCTCCTCCGAGCTTCAACTATCAGGTCCCAATGGATTGGCACATCACGATAATGGATACTATCCTTCATAACAAACTCCACATGGCCCTGAATGGCCCACTACTAGGTAGTTACGGCTGTCACCCTTAGTTTATTATAGGCTTCATCTATATAAGGGACCCTCTAGGTGCATTTTTGAAAAAGGCTCGAAACTCTGCTCAAAAGCTTTCTAAGTGCTCCATTTTTATGGTTAGAGAACTGACTTGACCATCGAAGGATCCTACCAGAGCAACCCCACCTCTGGTCAAGGACTTATCTTGCAGGTGCCAACTCTAGCCAATACCAACGTGAACAATTTTCTACACTAATAGAATTGGTCCTAGAGAAAGGGTCCACTTTCTCTTGAGGTTTCCTTGTCCTTAAAGGAGCACTCAGTAGAGATCTCTCTTTTTCTCCCTCAAAGTCCTTCTCCAACTGATCTCACGAGGATGCCTCTCCGGAAGGCCTTGACTCAATGGTCAACCACCTCCATGGCCAGATCTCACCTAGATCTGCCTGCTCCTATCTCATCCCTGGCATCTCAGGTTCCACTGGCAGCAATGGTGGATGCAGAGTAGTTCATCCTATTGGTCCAGCAGGTTTGGGGCCTCACTGAAGTAGTGCAGGTGATGCAGCAATAGTAGCCTCCAGCACTGGTTCAACCAGAGTAGGCTTCTTCGAAACCTCAAGATCCAGTCTAGGAGCGACTGACTTGGGCGAGTCGTTCGGTACTTCCAAAAAAGGGAAGAAAAGGGCAGAGAGCCCTTGCTCCGATCATGATTCGACCCTTGGGGGGACCTTAGCCCCACTCTGCCAGAAGACTTTGAAGATCCACGATCGTGAGGATCTCCTAGACCAAAAGCTATAAGAAATGAAAAAGTGGATTGAAGAACTCCATCATGCTCCTTTCTCCCACATCAATGGCATCTGCGCTGACCCTCTTTTCTCCCAGCAAATCATGCGGGAACCAATCCCGCCAAAAATCAAGCTCACATAGTTTGAGAGCTATGATGGAACTGCTGATCTGATCGATCATTTGGAGGCCTTTTAGATAATGATGCTACTCCGTGACATGCTCGATACCATCTTATGCCAAGCTTTCCCCTCCATCCTGAAGGGAGCAGCAAGGAACTAGTACTCAACCCTTAAGTTGGGTACTATCTTTTTCTTTAATCAAATAAGCCATCAATTTGTGGCTCACTTTGTCAATAGCCAACATCCCCGATGAGGCTCAAATTTTTTCATCCATATCAAGTAGAAGGAAGGAGAGTCCATTCGAGCCTACGTCAACCACTTTAATGCTATTGCTCTAGAGGTCTGAAACATGAACTAGTCTATCATAATGGCCGCACTAAAGAATGGCCTCCAAATGAATGATCTAGTATTTTTTCTAAGGAAGAAGTATCCTAGGGATTTTGCTGATATGCTGGCCCGAGCCGATGGTTACATCCGGGCAGAAGAGGTCTACAAGGCGAAGGATGGAAAAGCCATGAGAGAGTGGCAGGCGAGTGATTCAAGCAAGCCCGTAGTTGAAGAAAAGTGGAGCGAAGCTCGGCCACGCTCTAGAACTCCTCCCAAGTGTAGACGAGCTCGAACCCCTCCTCGAGCTTATCATCAGAAAAGCCCTGATTGAAGGGCTGAAGGAAAATCTTGATTTTCTAGACCAGGTTTGTTCAGATCTGATTGGATCAAAAGATATATTTCAAAACCTTTCTCTTTGATCCGAATCAAATCTGGAATATTTTAGATCTGATTTTTATTATTCTAATAAATAAAATAAAATATAAATAATTAAATTAGATTTAATTTACCTTGATGTAGTGTAATCCTATTACCCATTGATGATCCTGTAAGCAGCGAAAGGTTCTGGATCTAGCCATGCAAGTGCCTGACCTCTATTGGTATCCACTCGGGCTAGATCTGGAGATCCTCTTCTTCTCTATCATGTCTCCAAAAATCAGATCTAAATCTAATTTGAAGGATCTTCAAAATAGCTTTCGAAGACCAGCAGTTGTCCATTGAAGTAGCGCAGCCTTCTAGCTTTCTGTCGCCTTTCTCTTGCCTAGATTGCACCAATTGAGATCCCAAACTTCTTTGGGCATGGAGAGGAGAGGGAGAAGATGGACATGGCATGGAGGAGGAAGAGAGAGGCAGCCTTGGGGCATAGAGAATTATTCTTCTTTTTTTTAAGTTGGGCGCAGGGTCTTATTTATAGACTATGCGTGATCCAACTCCTCTTCATCCCAACCAATCACAACCCTTTGTGAAATTAGATCTAAATCTGATTAGTGGGAATAGAGTCCCTTGGATTCATCCTTAGATGGCACCTAAGACCAGTCAAAGTTGGTTCTTAGGAGGAGTCTAATCAAAATCCAATAAGGAGATGGAGTCCCTATCCAACAGGGACTCCTGGGTGCCTCAAGCTTCGGCGCATGCCACCCTTGGCATGTGCCCTCCTCCTTGCCAATTTCTGGTAGGGAGACAAGCCCCACCAACTCTTCAATAGGTGCGTGACACATAGACAGAAGTCAAAGTGTCAATGGTCAATATTTGACTAGTCAAAGGTTAACTTTTGACCAAAGTCAAAGGATGAGAAATGGCAGGTGACCAAAAATAGTAGGTATTGTCTTACAAAATAAGACAATCCTTTTCTGATCTGGATAGGCTCCAGTCAGACCAAGTGAAGGCCTCTGATCGAGCACAAACTCCTTTGGCTCAGTCAGGACAACTATTTATGATAGTAAAAGAAGAACGTTAGGTTCAATCGAGTGCTAGCATGATTTTCTTGAACCTAATTAAATCTCATTCAGATCAATTGAACTGGATCAGTTCAATTGATGATCACCTAGATTCAAACCCTTATTTGTGTGACCCAGTTAGGTTCAGTTCTGTATGGTAATGGGATATGTCATGATCTCTATCATCGACATCATCGAAACTCCTTTCGATGGATCAGAACTCTTCTGATTCGAACAGCTAGAATGATCGATCATCTAAATCATTCTAATTGCTCCCAAAATCCACCAGTGATACCTCACAGTATATGGTGGCAACCCATCAGTGCTGAATGCGAACCTCTTGGTGTAGCAACCTGTGTGATTAAGTTCTTCTATCTTGAGCTCCGATTAGATTAGGGTTAAGGTGAACTCGTCAAACCCTAGTTTCTGTCATATGATGTAATCATTCGATTCAAGTCCGATGTGAAAACCTAAATAGAAACTCTTTCTATTATTTCACTCTGCCATGGCCATGGGCTTCTAGACTTGATTCTTATGATCATCATAGGGATGCTCCTCTACCACCGAGATAGATAGATTCCATCTTAATGCAATTCAGTTCCTACAATGAACATGCTATAGCCAACATACTCCTCAGGGTTCCGAATGGCTAAGAGATTAAGTTATGGTGTAGTCAAACTATAACACCCTCAAGGTGAACTATCGATGCACCTCAGATCGAAGAATTAGACACACTACTGCAGCATCGAGTCAGTCATTGACGAGAAGGTAGACTTCCTAATGACTACTCGAGGTCGTGACGCTCAGTGCCCTCATTCTCTAACGAGTACCTATACTCTCACTCCGGTGTCTCCACATCGTAGACTCAAGACTCATCTACTAAAGAGAAGCGATTGTACACCAACCTTCTAGATCAATCACCATCCTCATGATGATCCTATGGTCGAGAGCATTTTATGAGTTAATAATGATTATTCATGTCTTAAATTTTCAACTCTTGAAAATATGAATTATCATTACCATTAACTCAAAGAATGTATCATAGACACTAAGCACACATATATGATAGAAAATAATCCATTTTATTGATTATAGTCAAAATTATAATTTTGCCCCTAGAAGTGTATTGCAAGTGTCAGCCAATTCTGGCTTCTAGGGCATATATATCTAACAATCTCCCACTTGTCCTAAAGCCAATTGGCTACAAGTCTAAGTCCCATTTTCTCAAGGTGGGCTTCGATCTTTTGTTGTCCCAATAGCTTTGTAAGTGAGTCTGTCACATCATCTGTGAAATTGACTCTCTTAACCTCGACGTAACCCTTCTTGAGGTAATCATGGATGAGGTGGTATCACCGCTCAATGTGCTTGGATTTCTAGTGAGACCTCAACTCCTTAGCAAGGGCTATGACGCCATTGTTGTCATAGTACAAAGGAATGGCATCTGATGGCATTACTTTGATTTCTGCAGTAAACTTCTTGTACCAGAATGCTTCCTTCGTAGCCTCTGATGCATCAATATATTCTGCTTCGATGGTGGAATATGCTATCATGGTTTGCTTGGAACTCTTCCAGCAGACAGCACCACCATTGCACATAAACAGACTCTTAGATGTCGACTTTCGATCATCTACATTGGATATGAAATCCGAGTCTGTGTATCCCTGGACTTTGAGTTCTCCATTACCAAAGACCAACATCATATCCTTAGTTCTTCTTAAGTACTTAAGGATACATTTCACAGAAGTCCAGTGTTCTTAATCTAGATTTGACTGATATCTGCTTGTGACACTCACAGCATGGGCTATATCAGGTCGTGTACATAGCATGGCATACACGAGGCTCCCTATTGCAGAAGCATAAGGGATATTACTCATGTATTCTATTTCCTCAAGTGTGCTAGGGCACGTCTTCTTAGAAAAATGAATATGTCTGAAGGACATTAATCCCCTTTTAGAGTTTCCATACTAAACCTCTTTAGTACATCCTCTATGTACATCTTCTGTGAAAGTCCTAGCATCCTATTCGGTCTATCCCTATAGACCTTAATTCCTAGAATAAAAGATACTTCACCTAGGTCTTTCATGAAGAATTTTGTGGATAACCATATTTTGACTATCGTCAACATGGGAGTATCATTCCCAATAAGAAGGATGTCATCCACGTACAATACGAGGAAGACAACAGCGCTCCCACTGATCTTTTTGAAGACACATGGTTTCTTTTTATTTTTGATGAAACCAAACGTTTTGATCACATCATTGAAATGAGTGTTCCAGCTTCGAGATACTTGCTTAAGTCCATATATTGACCTCTGCAGCTTGCAAACCTTGTGATCAGTATCACTAGATGTGAAACCTAGCAGCTATTCCATATAGATATCTTCCTTAAGATATCCATTTAAGAACATCATTTTCACGTCCATTTGCCTTATTTCACAATCGAAATAGGCTACAATGGCAAGCAATGTGCGAATGGATTTTAGCATAGCCACTAGGGAAAGGTATCCTGATAGTCAATGCCTTCCCATTGACTATAATCTTTTGCCACTAGTCTAGCCTTGAATGTCTCTACATTTTCATCTGCACTAATATTTCTCTTGAAGATCCATTTATACCTAATAGGTACTATACCTTCTGGTGCATCTACTAAGGTCCAGACTTAATTTCAGTGCATCGAGTCAATTTCTGATTGCATTGCCTCTAGCCTTTTCTCAAAGTTGATATCTGATATTGCCTCGTTATAGGTTTTAGGATCATCACCATGAGCATCATTACTTACGAGGAACATTTTCTCTACTTCCTCTGAAATAATACCTAAGTATCTTTTAGGGGGACGAAAAACTCTTTCCGATCTATGAGGTGAAGGAGGTAGTGTTCTTATTGGCTCAACCTGATTTGGTTCCAATTGATCCTTAGCTCATTGTACTTATGAGACTTTCTCATCAAGCTTAATCTACTTTCCAATGCCGCTATCTTGAATAAACTATTTTTCAAGAAAGATGGCATGTCGACTCACAATCACATTATGGTCTTTTGGAATGTAGAAATAGTATCCTAATGACTCTTTAGGATATCCTATGAATCGAGCTCTGAAGGACCTAAACTCTAACTTGTCCGCTTGTTGTCTTTTTTGATATGAGCCGGACAACCCAAAATTCTGAGATAACTCAGACTTGGTTTCTTACCATGCCATATCTAATACAGTGTGGTAGGAATGGTTTTAGAGGGAACCCTATTCAATAGATAAATTGAAGTTAACAATGAGTGTCCCCAAAGAAAATTAGGGAGGTCTGTGCAGCTCATCATGGATCGGACCATATCCAATAGAGTCTAATTTCTCCATTTTGAAATTCCGTTGAGTTGAGGTATTTTTGGTGGAGTCCATTGAGAGACTATGCCATTTCTCTTGAGATGGTCTAAGAATTTTCGGCTAAGGTATTCACCTCCTTGCTTTGATCGAAGAACCTTAATGGGTTTTTCAGTTTATTTTTCTATTTCATGTCTGAATTCTTTGAACTTTTCAAAAGCTTTAGACTTGTGTCTCATAAGATACACATACCCATACCTAGATAGATCATTGATAAAGGTAATGAAGTAGACAAAATTGCCTCTAGTCGGCACATCAAATGGGCCGCACATATCAGTATGTACTAGGGTAAGGAGATCTGTGCCCCTTTCCCCATGTCCTATAAAAGGGAGTTTAGTTATTTTGCCTTCAAGACAAGATTCATAAGTTGGATATGACTTGGAAGTTAACGGACTCACTAGCCCATTTTTCTCCAATTTGTTGATCCTATCATCTGCTATATGACCTAATCTCAGGTGCCATAGATACCTATCATTTGGACTATCCCTAGGTCATTTGGCATTCACATTTTGCTTGATAGTTAGAATAGATACATCAATATGTAGCTGATAAAGACCGTTATTAAGGAAACCATTTGCAATTTTATTTCTTTCATAAAGAATGTTACAATGATCCTTAAAGAAGGTAATCACATAGCCTTCTACTGATAAGCATGAAACAGAAATCAAATTTCTGCTAGCTAGAGGCACATAATAATAGTCTTTCAAAACTAAGTCTAAATCAGATAGTAATCGAAGAGGGTATGTTTCCACCACCACTGCAGTAACTCTTGCTCCATTTTCGATGCATCAGATCATGTCTCCATCCCTCATCCTCATGCTATCCTCAGGATCCTGCATGGAAGTGCATAGATGAGCATTAGAATCAGAGTCAAGCACCCAACTAGATGTAGAAGAAACTATAAAATTAGACTCAATAACAAGCATACCTCCAGAAGGATCTTTCTTCTTGTTCTTCAGAGTGGTCATGTAAGTAGGGTAGTTCCGCTCCCAGTGGCCATCGCTGTTGCAATGGAAATACTTTTCTTTGATAGCGGCCTTCTTTTTCGGCTCTGCCTTCTTCTTCTTTTCTTCTTCCACCTTCTATTTTTTCGCAGACTTCTTTTTCCTTCCAGAAGACTTTCTTTTGGAAGAAGTCCATTCCATACCAAGAACTGAGCCTTTAGAACCTTTCATAGAAAGCTCAGCGGTGACCAGCATGTTCATTAATTCAGCCAAGGAATTTTGAAGTTTGTGCATGTGGTAATTCATGATGAACTGTCCATATGCATCAGTCAAGGATTGTAGAATAACATCATTCTGCAGATTCAAGTCTAACTTCACACCGAGCTTCTCAAGCTCTTTCAAGTCCTTCATCATTATCAGACAGTGATCTTGGACTGACTGCCCATCATGCATCTTAGCCTTAAAATGTCATTTCATGATTTGATACTTGGCTGCGCGACTTTGTTCACCAAACATCTCTTGCAGCTAAGTCAACATTTGGCGAGCAGTCCCGATATCTTCATGTTGGCGTTGGAGCTCATCAGACATCGAGCCCAACATGTAATATCTAGCCTTATTATCTTCGTCTATCCATTTTTTCAGAGACGCTCTCTTTTCAGCTGATGGACGGGTTGGTAAGATGGAAGGGTCCTGGTCCAAAACATGGGTTAACTTCTCGGAATCCAAAATAATTTTTTAGTTCCTGAGCCAATCTTTATAATTGGGTCCGATCAGTCTATGTGTGTCTAGGATACATGCTAATGGGTTGGACGTAGATATTTTCCTATAGAGAGTCAAAGATTCTAGTTAGATACTATAGTTATGACTTGACCAATTTGTTTAGAAATTTTATTTTTAATCAAATTAGCTCCCACTATTTTTTTGGATCCCTAAACATCCTTTGTAGAGATGCAAAAATCTGCACGATTAATGATTTCTAGTGGGTAGTGTGGTCTCACCGACTGACTCATCACCTCACCTAACAGTTATTTATGATGGGTTAGCCAATGAGTGAACAACTCTTGTTCAATGATTCTCTAATCATGGTGCATCTAAACTTGGTCTCTAATTCATGAATCTCACCTTATCCAAAATATTGATCCACTCCTTAGTTAAGTCAGACCCACCATTTGCACAGACTGGATTCCTAATTGAGTCTCTCACTGTATTTGGAATATTAAGCCAAACTCATCCTCCAGCCTATAGCATCCAATGCCTAATAGACATGGTTGCATCTTTCTGATGCAACTGAGCCACTGTATCTAGCCGAGAACAATCAATCCCGAGAAGGGCCCGCACATCTATAATGGTGGAAGACCTCAGACTTAATCTTTTCTTAGGAAGAATTGATTCAGGTCTCATTAAACTAGACTTATCATAGTCATAACAATTATGACTAACCTAGTGGCATGGCTTAGCTCAGATTATTGACCACCTCAAATCAGAATTGAGTCAACAGATATGGCCAGATAAGTGAGACCGGTGGAAAGGATGTGCCATTAACTCATACAAGAATGCATTAAGGTTGTGTAGCTCCCAATTAAAAATCAGTCGGTCGTATCTGCTAAACTTATCTTAGACACTAAATTGTTAAGCCAGAACCAATTGGGTTAGCCTACAATCCAAACTCTAACCTCTGAGCCTAATTAGGTCTTGCTTGATCGTGGCTCGATCTTGACCCAAACTTAATCCTATTAGGCTGGTCAATTTAAGCATTGTTGATCCAATCTAACCAACTCTTGATTTGGTTTGATCAACCGCTTAGACCTAATTGAGCTATCCAAGCCCGAACCCAGTATTATGAATATGACTTAGATCTAAAATTCTCTATTTTAGACCTAGTTAATATTCCATAATCTTAATTCTTAATGAAGTAGGGTTCATAAACAAAATATGCATAATAAATACTAGGGTTTCAGGTTCTAGGATTTTGCAGAAAGTAAGTTTTGGATTTCTGATTAAGGACGAACGTGCAGCACTCCTACACATCATAAGAACACCCCATCGAATGGGAGGAGAGGGCCTTTAAACTCTTCTTCATTCTTATGATCGGACAGCTAAGAGGAACACCTTAATCAGGAACATGTAATACTACAAAACAGTTTTAAATCTATATCACATATCTCATATACAAATTAGATCTAATCATGGCATAATTTGCATACATCTCATGTATCGAATCACGCATATTTTTAAATCTAAATTATCTCATAATAATCTAAAAAATTAGATTTAAATTGATCTTATCAAAATAAACTCTAATCTAGACAACTATGTAGAACTATTCTACAACTAGTCTAGACATGCATCAATCATATCTCATATGATGTTAAAATTAAATAATTTTTATTTGCTCTTTTTAGATTTTATTATAATAATTATAATATCAAAAAATAGTAAATAAATAGATCTAAAATATGATTTAATCAAATTAAATTATAAATAAGCAAGACTATTCTATAGAACTATTCTATTTTAGAACAAGTCATGCATATTTTCTAATCTTAGATCCAAATTATTTAATTTTAATTTTTTCTAATTTTAGATTTGATCACATCTCATGTGAAATCTAAAATCACTTATTTTTTAATTAAAATAAATTTAAATTAGATCTAAATACTTTAGAACCTTGGCTCTGATACCAGTTGAAGAAAAATCCTAATTTTTCAGACCAAGTTCGTTCAGATCTGATCGGATCAAGAGATATATTTCAAAACTTTTTTCTTTGATCCAAATCAAATCTAGAATATTTTAGATCTAATTTTTATTATTCTAATAATTAAAATATAATATAGATAAATTAAATTATATTTAATTTACCTTGATGTAAGGTAATCCTATTACCCGTTGATGATCCTGTAAGCAGCGGAAGGTTCTGGATCTAGCCACGCAAGTGCCTGATCTCTACTGGTACCCACTCAGGCTAGATCTGAAGATCCTCTTCTTCTCTATCAAGTCTCCAAAAATTAGATTTGAATCTAATTTGGAAGATCTTCAAAATAGCTTTCGAAGACTAGTAGTTGTCCTTTGCAGCAGCGCAAAATTCTAGCTTTCTGTCGCCTTTCTCTCACCTAGATTGCACCAACTGAGATCCCAAACTTCTTTGGACATGGAGATGAGAGGGAGAAGATGAACATGGCTTGGAGGAGAAAGAGAGATGTAGCCTTGGGTTGTAGAGAATTGTTCTCCTTTTTTTTAAGTTGGGCGCAGGGTCTTATTTATAGACTATGCATGATCCAACTCCTCTTCATCCTAACCAATCACAACCCTTTGTGAAATTAGATCTAAATCTAATTGGTAAGAATAGAGTCCCTTGGATTCATCCTTAAATGGCACCTAAGATCAGTTAATGTTGGTTCTTAGGAGGAGTCTAATCAGAATCCAATAAGGAGATGGAGTCCCTGTCCAATAGGCTCCTTACCAATTTTTGGCAGGGGGACAAGCCCCACCAGCTCTCCAATAGGTGCGTGACACATGGACAGAAGTCAAAGTATCAATGGTCAACATTTGACCAATTAAAGGTCAACTTTTGACCAAAGTCAAAGGACGAGAAATGGTAGGTGACCAAAAATGGGAGGTATTATCTTACGAAATAAGACAACCCTTTTCTGACCTGGACAGGGTCTAGCCAAACCAAGTGAAGGCCTCTGATCGAGCACAAACTCCTTTGGCTCAGTCAGGACAACTATTTATGATAGTAAAAGAAAAATGTTAGGTTCAATCGAGTGCTAGCATGATTTTCTTGAACCTAATTGAATCTCATTCAGATTAATTGAACTGGATCAGTTCAATTGATGATCACTAGATTCAAACCCTTATTTGTGTAACCCAGTTAGGTTCAGTTCTATATGATAATGGGATATGTCATGATCTTTATCATCGACATCATCAAAACTTCTTTCGATGGATCAGAACTCTTCTGATTCGAACAGCTAGAATGATCGATCATCTAAATCATTCTAATTACATCCAAAATCCATCAGTGACACCTAGCGGTATATAGTGGCAATCCATCAGAGCTGAATGCGAACCTCTTGGTGTAGCTACCTGTGTGATTAAGTTCTTCTATCTTAAGCCCTGATCAGATTAGGGTTAAGGTGAACTCATCAAACCCTAGTTTTTGTCATATGATGTAATCATTCGATTCGAGTCTGATGTGAAAACCTAAATAGAAACTCTTTCTATTATTTCATTTTGCCATGGCCATGGGCTTCTGGACTTGATTCTTATGATCATCATAGGGCTGCTCCTCTACCACCGAGGTAGATAGATTCCATCTTGATGCAATCCAGTTTCTACAATGAACATGCTATAGCCAACAAAAACCTCAGGGTTTCGAATGGCTAGGAAACTGAGTTATGGTGTTGTCAAACTATAACACCCTCAAGGTGAACTATCGATGCATCTCAGATCCAAGAATCAGACACACCACTACAGCATCGAGTCAGTCATTGACGAGAAGGTAGACTTCCTAATGACTACTCGAGGTGGTCACGCTTAGTGCCCTCGTTCTCTAATGAGTACCTATACTCTTGCTTCGGTGTCTCCACACCGTAGACTCAAGACTCATCTACTAAAGAGAAGCGATTGTACACCAACCTTTTGGATCAATCACCATCCTCGTGATGATCTTATGGTCGAGAGCATTTTATGAGTTAATAATGATTATTCATGTCTTAAATTTTCAACTCTTGAAAATATGAATTATCATTATCATTAACTCAAAGGATGTATCACAGACACTAAATAAACATATGTGATAGAAAATAATCTATTTTATTGATTATAGTCAAAATTAAAATTTTTCCCCTAAAAGTGTATTACAAGTGTCTGCCAATTCTGGATTCTAGGGCACATATATCTAACAAGGGCATGGTAGAACTCTTCCTCCAGAAGATTTCATAACTATGCTCTCCTTAATGCTCCAAAAATCCAGATGTTGATGAACATCAAGGAGCAGCGGTCGAGGTCGGAGAGGATGCATACGCATCCTGGTAAGCGCAAACCCAACTAATATTATCTATAACATTGTGATCATGATCGTGATACTGAGGAGTGCATTCAACTCCAAGATGAGATTGAGAAACTCATCAGATAGGGCTGGCTTGTTCGGTTCCATAATGTCGGCCCAAAGGATGGAAAGATCGACCAAGGGTGCTATCACAATCAAAGCCATCGAGGAGGAAGGAGCAATAAGGAGATCGGCCCCCAGTTGGCCTTACCAACACCATCTCTGAGGAACTTCGATAGGAGGAGGTTGGTGGATCTGGACGACCAGCAAAGAGGTAGAGAGCTGAGGAGCCCCTGACTTTCACTAAGGCTGATGCATAGAGAGTTCAGTTCTCACATAATGACGTGGTTGTAGTTGCTTTAAATATTGCAGACTATGATGTAAGCTGCATCCTTGTTGATAATGAAAGTTTTGCCGATGTTTTATTTTATGATGCTTTCTCTAAAATGTCTATACCTAATAGCTGGCTTGGACCAACGAACTCTCCATTGGTAGGCTTCACTGGTAATGCAGTATCGGTTGAAGGTGTAATAACTTTGGTTGTAGCTATAGGACAATATTCGAGACAGTCCAAGGCATAGATGGACTTTTTGGTAGTAAAAGCTCCATCGGCTTACAATGCTATTCTCGACTGACTTGGTCTAAATGCACTTCAGACAGTAGTGTCGATCTACTATTTGAAAATAAAGTTTCCAACTAGCTACGGGATCAGAGAAGTCAGTGGAGATCAAGCCCTGGCAAGACATTACTATTCAATTGCCTTACAGTGGGGTGAGCAATCAAATCCTTATCCGATTGATAGGTTAGATGTTCGCGATGATCTAACCAAAGAGCAGGATGAGCCCATGGAAGACCTTCTTTCAATCCCACTGAATGATCGGAATGCGAGCACATGGTACAGATTGGTTCCTACTTGGTGAAAGAGATATGAGAGCAGCTTGTCAAATTTCTATAGAGGAATGCAGATATTTTTGGTTGGATGCCCAACGACATGCTTGAAATAGATGCAGAAGTGCTGGAGCATCATCTAACTATTGATCCCAAGCATCAATCGGTGAAGGAGAAGATGCACAGCCATGCCCTAGAGAGATAGAAAGTAATTCCAGAAGAAGTTGACAAGCTCCTCAAGGTGGGATTGATCCAAGAAGTGAACTATCCGAATTGGGTCTCCAACGTCATGCTCCTCAAGAAGTTGAACGACAAGTGGAGAATGTGCATAGACTTCAAAAGGCTGAATAAAACATGTTCGAAAGATAGCTACCCCCTATCCAAGATTGATCAACTGATGACTGATGGATGCGACCTCGGGCCACAAGCTCCTCACTTTCATGGATGCCTTTTCCGGCTATAATCAAATCCGGATGACACTAGAAGATGAGGAGAAAATTGCTTTTATTACTGATCATGGTTATTACTATTACAGGGTTATGTCTTTTGGACTATAAAATATAGGAGCAACATACCAGTACCTGGTTAATAAAATCTCCAAGGAGTATATCGGTAGCATCATAGAGGTATATGTAGATGATATGCTTGTCAAGGGACGAGCTTCAATAAATCATATTGCCGACCTTGGAAAGACCTTCAGCGCCCTTAAGAGGTACAAGTTGAAGCTGAACATGATCAAATGCACCTTCAACATGAGTTCGAAGAAGTATTTGTGATTCATGGTGTCGATGCATGGAATTGAAGCAAATCCGAAGAAGATTCAGGCCATTCAAGAGATGACTGCCCCAAAATCAATCAAAGAGGTTCAGTGCTTGATCGAAAAGGTGGCAACGCTGAATTGCTTCATGTCAAGGTCAGTTGGGTGATGCATGATCATTTTTCAAGTCTTACAATAGCCAAAGAACTTCTGCTGGACCACTAAATATCAACAAGCCTTTAAAGAGCTCAAGGACTACCTCTGCTCGCCTCCCCTGCTAGCAAAGCACGAACTCGGAGAGGGATTATTTTTGTATCTAGTGGGCTCCCTAATGGCCCTCGTGATAGTTCTAGTTAAAGAAGAGGCAAAAGTATAGAGGTCGATCTACTACATAAGCTGAGTCTTGAGGGATGTTGAGACCAGGTATACTAAGTTAGAAAAACTAACTTTTGCCCTACTGGTTGCAGCCTTGAGACTTTGACCTTACTTTCAAGGGCACATCATAACCCTCCTCACCGATCAACCAATCAAAGTAGTTCTTCATCGAATGGATGCCTCCAAAAGAATAGAGAAATGGGCAATAGAGCTCACTGAGTTCAACATCAACTATCAACCTCGGCCATCGATCAAAGCTCAAATTCTAGTAGATTTCATAGAATGCACCATTTTGGATAAAGCCGATCTTGAACAGAATGAGATTGATATTTCCTTATTACAACCGAGTTCCTTTGAAGAAAGAGCCGACCTCTCTGAAGATTTTTGGGCTCTATATGTAGATGGCTCATCCAATGCTTCTGTTGCAGGTGTAGGGCTGATCTTGGTTAGCCCAAAAGGAGTCATCATCGAATATGTGCTACACTTTGAGTTCCCTATGACTAATAATAAGGCCGAATATGAAGCTTTGATTATAGGATTAAGGATCACCGAAGAATTGAAAATGGATCGACTCCAAGTCTACAGTGACACCCAATTGGTGTTTGGATAAGTTAATGGCAATTATGAGGGTCGAGAAGAAAGCATGATAAAATATCTAGAGAAAGTGAAGATCTTGACTCTGGCCTTCAATAGTTTTGACATCAAGTAGATCCCAAGAGCAAAAAATACTAGGGCCGACCTTCTCTCAAAGTTGGCAACATTAGCCCTGACCGAGCTATCCAAGAAGGTCTTCTTCGAAGTCCTGAAACACCCGAATTTGGATGGGCAGCAGCCTATAATGCATATCGACCATGAGCCCTGTTGGATTGACCCATTGATTGCCTATCTCAAAGATGGAGCTCTTCCTCATGATCTAGAAGAAGCTTGAAAACTCAGAAATCAAGCCTCCCAATATGTTCTGTATGAAGGCAAGCTGTATAAAAGGTCATACTCTTTACTGCTCTTAAGATGTCTCAGACCTTCAGAAGTCGACTTTGCATTGTGGAAAGTGCATGAAGAAATCTGTGGAAGTCATGTAGGGTCCAGATCCTTATCACATAAACAACTTCAATTGGGTTACTATTGGTCGATCCTATACCATGATTCTATAGAGTATGTTATAAAATTTGATTGCTATCAGAGAAGAGCAAACATTCAAAGGCGGCCAGCTTCTGAACATACATCCCTGAGCGCCCCAAGGTTTTTTGCTCAATGGGGGATGGATATACTTGGACCTTTTTCCATGGCACGAGGATAGCGCAAGTTCCTCTTGGTGGCAATAGATTATTTCATAAAGTGGGTCGAGGCTGAACCTTTAGTAAAAATCACTAAAGCAAAAGTGCAGGACTTCATTTGAAAGTCGATCGTTTGCAGATTTGGCTTACCTCGAATCCTCATAATAGATAATGGGCGGCAGTTTGCCAAAGCAAGATTTGTCGAACTCTATGAAGATTTGAACATCTTCCATCATTTTACATCAGTAGCCCATCCACAGGCAAACGACGAAGCCAAAGTATCAAACAGAACCCTACTGCAAGGCATCAAAGCGAGACTTGAAAGAGTAAAGAAGACTTGGATGGATGAACTCTATCATTTGCTCTAGGCATACCAAACTACCCAAAGATTGCTAACTGGGAAGACCCCATTTGCCTTAGCTTTTGGAACACAAGGGATCATCCCAATAGAACTCAAACTTCCGTCAGCACTGTAAGCGCACCAACTGGCATCACCTCTCCTTGATACCAATTAATATTCCATGATATCACTCGAACACCAATCATCCTTGGCATCACAAGCCCCAATACCATGTGGCGGAAGCCCCTGATCTTTAGCACGGACCTGAAGGAACCTATGATGTTCTCTATGGACAGTAAACCACTGACCCTCCACCTGGATCTATGATGGGGTGCCTCCCTCCTTGGGCTTAAGGGAGATGCCCCCCTTCTCTAGGCCTTCTTCAAGAATCCTAGGGTGGCAACTCTAGAGAGAAGAGAAGAAGAGAGTTGAGGGAGAAAAGGTCTTATTGATTCCAACCTTGAAAATTCTAATACAACCTATGTATTTATACATAACCATTAGGTCCGACCAAAAAAACTCCGTAGCTAACCCAATACATGAAAGTACACACCATGCCCATGTACACCCATGTCTCCCATGCTCTCATTCTCTGGATCTAGACCCGACTCATATATGAATTAGCCCCCTTAAAACCTCTCAAATCAGGCTTTAGGAGCCCTAGGATCAACCCAGACTGTAGCCCAAAATAGACCCTCCTGTAACTCTATCCATGCACTGAGCCGGCTCAGTCTTAGCATTGAGCCGACTAAGTTCCACTGGGTCAGCTCAGTCTTAAACTAAGTTGGCTCAGTTCTGTGCTGTGCCAGCAGTCCTGAATGCATAACTCTCTATTTTGCCTATGCTCTGAGACTTAGCCGACCAATTTTGGACTGAGCCGGCTAACCTATAGAAAATCTTCTTTCTACAGTCTTGATTTCTCGACTTTGGTTTCTTGCTTCACCTTGAATCTCAGGTCTCTAAAATACAAACCAAGCCCCTAGAATCCCCGGAGCCATCATCCTGACTCCTCCCGTGGCCTCCGAAGGATTGAGAGCACCTTAAATCCTCACAATCTCTACCTGGATGCTCCAAGCCTTGGCAAATCCCTCGGCAATACCCTTCTGCATGATCCTACTGTCCTTGCACACTCAATAGCACTTATGCAAACATCACCTCCGTCAATCCTCTTCAGCTATTATGTACCTTTAAGGCCTTTGGGATGATCGCCTCTACCATTGAAGACTTGTACTTGCTTCATGGCACCATCCTAAAATTGTAGGATCCCTTCTGTTTAGTAACTACATCACTATCTCTAAACTTTTCTAGAAAATCTATAGCATTTCTACACCAGCACATGCTATACCATCTAACACGATCTACTCAGAGCTACGCCTATCTGCCTGGACATGCCGCTCCATCTGAAACTGTGCATCACCGGTGCTCTGAGCTCATGTCAAATTTTCTCT
This sequence comes from Cocos nucifera, assembly GCA_006176705.1. Lineage (NCBI taxonomy): Eukaryota > Viridiplantae > Streptophyta > Magnoliopsida > Arecales > Arecaceae > Cocos > Cocos nucifera. The sequence goes on along the minus strand of QRFJ01004757.1, from coordinate 111,822 downwards.
CCACTTGTGAAGCCACCACTACGGAGCTTGACCTATATTCGAAGTCCACCTAATGCTGCAGAAGTTGACTCTATCATCGAGTCCCTCAAGGCCAGCCATCCATTGCTACATGCAGGGCCTACCGCTGCATCTCGAACACCATCACTGCCCCTTCAAATCCTTTGCACTCCGTGGACCCCTTCAAAGCTATCTTGGATACCTCTGCAACCTACAGGCACCTTCAAAATTGAAGAGCTCATCCAACTCTTCTGAATTCAATAATAGAACCCTAGAAAATTTCATCCTAGTCCTTCTCTTCTACCCCTACACCAGCCATCACTTCAATTGTGCTCGAAGAACCATCCTCCACCTGAACCTTGACTTTTTCTTGTGCCCCTATAGAAGAAACCTAATCCATGATACTTCCGACTACCTGAGAGCTCTTGGCGCTCCTTGAGACCTCCTGGCTCTCCTTGAGACATGCTCCTGATCTTCCTAAGAAGCCCTTGACACCATCTGCTGAGATACACTCCTCAGCTGCTGCACCACCGACCTTCTCTCAGCCCCTGTGCCTCCAGCTTAGTGCTCCTATAGCACTCCAGTGCTCCTTGACTTATCTCTATGCCGCTTTACAGTCACCCAGCCCTAACCTACTGGACCTCCATGGATCATCCATCTCCATCACTTCCAAGGATTCACAAATCCATGCTCTGGTCGAACCGTTGAATACATCTCTAACTACTTCCCCACCTTCCAGTTACCAAAGAATGTATAGTCACTTCTTCAGCCTTCCTTCAACCATTAATCCTTGGGAAACCTTTCTTCAATAGCCCTACACTACCCATCTTCGTAGAGAACCCCAATGCTCTCTATTGAGATACCTCCCTTAGGTGCTGTATCGCCAAGCCTCTCTTAGTCCTGCATCTCTAGGGAACTGCTATTGCAGCACTCCAGCATTCCCTGCCTATCACATAACCATCATACATCCCGACCTTTCCACCAAGACCGATTAGTAAATCATGAACCAAATCCTTCTATCCCAAGAAAATCCCTTTCTGTTAATCCTCTCAACCTCCACCTTCAACTTGCTACTCTCGGTTAGCTAAGCCACAGCAATAGCAAGATAGATTTGAGACCTACCATGGAATCCTTGTTCAGATTTTTGATTTCACCTTATACAACTTCTCCTTCAATCCATGCACCATCAAGCTCTGAAACATGGCTCTGATACCAGATGTAAGCACACCAACTGGCATCAGCTCTCCCTAATATCGATTGATGTTCCATGATATCGCTCAAACTCCAATCATCCTTGGCATCACAAGCCCCGATACCATATTGCGAAAACTCCTGATCTTTTGCACGGACTTGAAGGAACCTATGACATTCCCTTTGGATAGCAAATCACTGATCCTCCACCTAGATCTATGATGGGGCGCATTCCTCCTTGGGCTTGTGGGAGACGCCCCCTTTCTCTAGGCTTTCTTTAAGATCCCTAGGGCAGCAACTCTAGAGAGAAGAGAAGAAGAGAGTTGAGGGAGAAAAGATCTGTATTGATTCCAACCTTGAAAATCCTAATACAACCTATGTATTTATACATAGCCATTAGGTCCGACCAAAAAAACTCTCTGGCTAACCCAATACATTAAAGCACTCATCGAGCCCATGTAAATTCATGTCTCCAATGCTCTCATTCTCTGGATCTAGACCCAACCCATATATGAATTAGCCCCCTTAAGACCTCTTAAACGAGGCCTTAAGACCCCAAGGATCAACCCAAACCCTAGCCCAAAATAGATCCTCACGTAACTCTATTCGTGCACTAAGCCAGCTCAGTCTCAGCACTATGCTGACTAAGTTCTACTGGGTTGGCTCAGTCTGAAACTGAGTTAGCTCAGTTCTGTGCCATGCTAGTAGTCTCGAACGTGATGCTCTCTATTTTGCCTATGCTCTGAGACTTAGATGACCCAGTTTTGGATTGAATCGACTAACCTACAAAAAATCTCCTTTCTACAATCTTGATTCTCTAATTTTGATTCCTTGCATCATCTTGAATCCTAGATCTTCAAAGCACCAATCAAGCCCCTATAATCCTTGGAGCAATCATCCTGAGTCCTTCCATGGCCTCCCAAGGCTTGGGAGCACCATAAATCCTCACAAGCATGAGTTATGGCAATCAATGAGTAGCATGACTTACGGGACCTCAGGGCTAGCCTCAACTTGTTAGAGAAAAAATGAAAAAAAGCTCATGATCGGATGGTGGTCTATAAGCAAAAAATGGTCCGTTACTATAACTCTAATGTGAAGGGCAAAATATTCAAAGTGGAGGACCTAGTGCTTCGACGAGCAGCTATTTCACAACCTCAGAATCTAGAAACACTCGCTCCAAATTGAAAAGGCTCATATGAAGTAGAGGAGATCGTCCGACCCAGAACTTATCGCTTGAAGGATCTTGGAGGAACAATACTCCCACGGCCTTGGAATTCAGAAAATCTAAGAATGTGCTACCAGTAATTTGCGTTCAACAAAATCCACTATTTCAATATTATTATTTCTCATTACAAAAATCATATGATGACAGAAAATAACTCTTCGAAGTAATCAAAAGTAGCCATATTAGGAATAGAAGGAGAACCTCATCCTGACATGAGCAAGTCGAAGGCCTCGTTAACCTAAGATGAGATGAGAGGAGTTACCCTTTCAATAGCCCTTATGTACCCCTGCAGTCCTATTAGGAATAGGAGGAGAACCTCATCCTAACATGAGCAGGTCAAAGGCCTCGTTAACCTAAGACGAGATGAGGGAAGAGGCCCTTTCAATGGCCCTTATGTGCCCTTACAGCCCTGTTAGGAATAGGAGGAGAATCTCATCCTAACTTGAGCAAAGCGAAAATCTCGTTAACCCAAGATGAGATGAGGGAAGAGGTCCTTTCAATGGCCCTTATGTTCTCCTATAGCCCTATTAAGAATTCGAGGAGAACCTCATCCTAACTTGAGCAAAGCGAAGACCTCGTTAACCTAATATGAGATAAGGGATGAGGCCCTATCAATGTTTGAATGATGCCCCAGTTGCCATGATAGGAACAGGGGAAGAACCTCATCCGATTATAAGCAAGATGAAGATCTCTGATTACTTAAGATAGGAGGAGAACCTCGTTCTGATATAAATAATGTCCTCCGATTACCTAAAGCTGGAGGAAGGACCTCGTCTTGATGAAAGAACGAAGGAAAATCAATAGAATCAAATAAGGAAGGATAAACTCATCCCAGCATTGGTAAAAAAAAAAAATCTCTGGTTATGAAAAGATAGGAGAAAAACTACTCTTTCAACAATCATTCCAATGAAAGTCAAAGCAAAAGAAAGGAATGGAAAAATCAACAGACATTGAATCCAAACAAAGCAAAAAGATGATCAAAGAAAATAGTCCTTCATTAAATCCAAAGTTCATTACAATGTGAAGGTCCATGAGACCATCTACGAAAAAAAAAGAAAAAAAAAGATGATAAAGTCCTACGGAGGCTCGAAACCCTCAAACTTCGGGCTCTCGACTCCCGCCATTACAAGAGATTGCTTCAACATATGAATTTTCTCCTCAAGCTCCTTCTTATACAAACCATCTATATACATCTTGTTGGCATGTTAGAATTTTCCTTCAAGCTCTCACCGCTGCTTTCTCAAAACTTCAGACTCGACCTCCGCATCCCTGATGGCATGCTGCTTATACGATAGCTGGATCCTTAGCCATTGAACCTCGGTATTCTCCCTCCCCACTGCTTCTAAAAGCTCACCCAGAGTCCTCATTAGGGAGGCAACCTATTTTGGTCCACCGCTCGCACTGGATTGATGACTGTCATCAAGTTATTTTTGAAGCTGGGTTACTTGGCTATTAGCTACACAAATCCTTTGCTCAAGTTGGGACTTCCTCCCACTCCAACCCAATCGATAGGTATCATAAGTGACCTCGACATCATGCAGTTGCTTCAATGGCGCAGAGAACCTCTTCAACCAATCCCACTCATACCTAGCCTTGTTAGAAGACCAAGGCAAGCTCCCCTCCAGCAGATGGATCTTCTCCTTCACCACCTTGAGATCAGCTTCGAGAAAGCTGATCTTCGCCTTTAGTGCCCAAGATTTATCATTGGCATTTTTCTTGAGCTCAGCAATCTTCTTCTCGAAGCTATCCTTTGAAATGCTAAAGCTCATAGAATCTTTCATGTGTAGCTTTCGAAGATGGGTGACCTTAGTCATCTTCTCTAAAGCATTCTTTCTGGATCCCTAAAGTTCGGCTTCTGCCTTCTTCAATTTTTTTTTCAAGTGATGAATTTTTCTCTTTAAATTTTTGACTATGAGCTTCAGAGGGATACCTTGGGATAATAGCTCAACGTCAGTTGGAGAAGATGAATCTTGACTATGATTGCTGGAGGGGTTCTGAATAACATCTACCATAACATAAGTATAAAAAAAAGGAAGTTCATTTTCATTCCTCAAAATATTCGATATACATTGAAAGAAAAAGAAAAAAAAGTATAAATTTATAAAAAATCTTAGACCTCGACTGGTGTAGAGGCAGGCGAGGTTGGTACATCCTTCGCGAGGTCGGACTTGGAAATAGACTCGAGAGCTTCAGCTGCAAGTTTGAGAGCACTCGGGGCAAATTCAACGATAGGGGAAGTGGTGGTGCCAGCATCGAAGGGACCGGCTCCCTCACTAGGTTTGTTTGTTAGAAGGCCGAGGTCCACTCCAAGAAAGTTCTTCAGGACCCTCCTTATGCAGATCTCGAACCCCTCCAAGAAGGCTTTCTGGGCAAATGCGATCTTGATATTCTCCATTGCTTTAGAGGACTTGAAGGCTTCAACAATCCTCTCCCTCTTGATGCCAATCTCCTCTTCAGCCTTCTTCATTTTATCTTCGAAGAGGGCTAGGGCTACCCTCAGTCCCGTGGAAGCTTCTTCCTCTCTCCACGACACCTCTCGAAGGCACTTAACCTCTGCAACTTAAATTTTTGTGGCCACCTTTAAATGGTCGACCTCGGTCCGAACCCTCTCAACCTCTACTTGAAGCTCCTGTAGGGCTTTAGAAGCCTCAGCCTGGTGAAGGTCGGCGGCATTCGAGTGGGCAAATAAGTAATGCCCCAACTACAAGATAAGTAGAAGTTAGGTCAGAACTTTAAATGCGCACCCTTCATTCAAACAAGTTCCGAAAAATGGGTTACCTCAAGATAGGTAGCAAAAGACTCATCGAATCTCTCGGCATCCTCCATCCCAACCAATTTTTTAGCAATGTGTGAGAGCATGCTGGCCTTCATCAAGGAGTGGACGAGCTCTCGATCATCCAAAGAAGCTCACTCCTGATCGGAGCCTTCGCCACTCAAATTTTTGGCCGCCCTCCTTATCTTTTTCCTGATGGCATACTTTTTCTTCTTCTTCTTCTTTTCAACAACCTCACATTGCTTAGGAAGCGAGCTGGCGGCATCCCCTCGGGTCGAGATCGAAGGTGGCGTGGCCATGTCGGACTCGGGGGTGGGCCTGGCCTGAATCGACATGGCTGGGATTGGCTCATTAGTGCGAGCCTTCTTGAATATTTCTCTCGCAAAGTTGTCCTTCCTCTTAAGGAACTTGTGCTCCTTGGCCAAGTGGTTCCGCTCCTCAGGAGTCATCTCTGTAGAAGAAAAATCAGAGTCAGAGAAGGAAAGGAGATCATGCATAGTTGGCAAGCTGCAAAGGACTACCTGCTGGATTGAGAGGACTGAGACCAAAGTTGAATAAGATCTGGTCATCCAGAAGCTTGGAGATTAGAGGAGCTCAAAAGTTTTTTAGCTTGTCGGCTGAACCCCAATCCTCTTTCATAAGCCCAAGAGCTCGGTGGACTGAGTCCCTTATTTTTCCATAAGAAAGAAGTCCTAGTTCTAGGGAGGGATAGAAAACAAAAAAAAATTTCTCCTAGTTATGAATGGAAGAAGGGGCACCCTTGAACAACCACTTCATGCCAAATTGAAGAGACATGTACCACCAGTCTTTGGCGGTTGGGTGATATTTGAAAGTGAAGAAATTATGGAATAGGAAGATGGAAGGTCGGATGACAGCCATAATGCACAAGAAGAGAAATTCTATGATAAACCTAAAAGAGTTTGGCACCATGGTGGCAAAGAAAATATTTAAAAAGTTGAACAAGTGGATTACAAAAGAAGGTATCGGCAGCCAAAATCCTATCCAGAGGGTTTCAACGTACAAGAAAGTTTGGCCAGGAGGAGGAGAGCTAGCTTGATCGCTAAGGCCTAGGAGTTCAAGTTTGCAATCGAAAGAAATTCCGAACTGGATCCTAATCAATGAATGCTCTTCGGGCTAAAGTTTACATGAAATGGTATTGAGGCAAAGGATGGTCGAGGTACTCCTACAAGCTCAGGGTCCTTATGAGGAAGGTCCGTTAAAGCTAAATGAGCCAAACTTCTAGAATCGATCGACTAGGACTTTTCAGAGGACATGAGGATCAAACTAAAATGGAGAAAATCCCTAAAAAATCAAAGAAAATAAAATCTAAGAATTTCTTGAGGAAACAAAGTGGGTAGAAATGCCAAAAGACATAGGTAATCAAAGTGAAAGGTTCAGGAACTGATCTTAATCGACTGGAAAGAATGGAAAGATGGTAGGATTGACAAAAAACAAAGAAGAGAATCCTTAAAAATTGAAGGAGTCGGCAGAAGACCTTGGTGCCCTGGAGCAAGAAGGAAGAAGGAAGTCAGAAGGAATGACAAGAAGATCCGAATGAAATGAAGCTCCTATTGAAGAAGAAGAGCTTAAATAGTCGCTGGGATCTAAGATGGTTACAATTATGGATCTCCGCTGACCAACCTCGGGTTTATGCATGGCCCACTCATCATAGCGGCAGTCTGGCAATGGGCAGAACCTTTATTGCACCGTACCTTAAGCAGCACTTCAGTAGAAATTTTAAAAAATTATCTTTTCAGGTCACCTCATATTTAAGAGATTTTCTCACCCACATGGAAAGAGTCAAGATCAACTGCTCTATTGGCATAAAAAGGGAAAGAAAGGACTTCGGCACTCATATTTCTTTACTCCCTTCATTCAAATTTCAAACTCGGAAGTGGGGGGACTTGTGTTGGGGGTGAACACTTTCCTATCAAAGTTCGATAGAATATATGGCCTTGAGGAAACTCCGTCCGATGAGGGCAGCCATGTTGGACTCGGACTACTGAAAAGTTTATGCTTGGGCGCCGAGACTACAGACCTCCAACCTAAATCCATCGGCCAATCTTCTTCGTTCAGATTCCCGGCCCCATCAGATATTCCTAGAACCTACGGGGCATTGTAGATTTCACTTAGACGAACTTGAATAGCGACAACAGCCCCTAGATAGCTGAGTAACAGGTCTAATTATGGCTTGATTTAGCCGACCTCGATGCTTTTTGAATCTTTTCCTAATAAAAAATTATTCGAGCTATTCGATATTGGACTAACATCAAATTAACATAACTCCTCTCCAGACGAACTTCTATAATATACTAAGGGTGGCAGACCTCGGGATTCCTGCATCGAGAACTTTGAATATATAAGATAAAGGACCTCATCTCTTTCATATCAATCTCTAGAAAGCCTCAAATGCAGCCAAGCTTCAAAAAAATAAATAAGCAGGTTCTCTCCAGGTAGATCCCCTTCTGCTCTTTTCGAGCAAAATTCTCCAGCCGACGTCCTTCCAATCGAACTCCTCCTGAACATCGGATGATTTTCTTTCCATCAGGCTCCGTCCATCCAAACTTATTGTATTGGTAGAGAGGGGACATGTCATTATATATTTGCTCCTGTGATAGATCTCCTTTCAGATTTCTCTAACAAAATTTTTTTATGATTTCTCCTTCTAGTAGAACTACTCTCGGGTTCCTCCAGCCAACTTTCTTTAGGATTTCTCTAGTCACAGAGCTTCCGAAACCCTTCCAATCGAACTCACTACAGTCATCTAGAAAGGCCTCCACGCCTATACAAATTTAGCTATCCATATAGCATGAACCAACTTGCACACATACGATCTTGAAAGAGTCTGAACTCCTCTAGGATTGGTGAAACTCAAAGCTCTTCACCGCTAGTAACTACCTCCTCTGAACTTCAACTATCAGGTCCCAACGGATTGGCACATCATGACAATGGATACTATCCTCCATAACAAATCCCATGTGATCCTGAATGGCTCACTACTAGGTAGTTATGACTGTCATCATCAGTTTGTTATAGCCTCTATCTATATAAGGGACCCTCCAGGTGTGTTTTTGAAAAAGGCTCGAAACTCTGCTCAAAAGCTCTCCGTGTGCTCCATTTCTATGGTTAGTGAACTAACTTGACCGTCGGAGGGTCCTACCAGAACCACCCCACCTCTGATCTAGGACTTATCTTGCAGGTCCTGACAGTGGCCTCACCTTCTCCAACTCTAGCCAATTTCGACGTCAACGGATTTCTACACCAACAGATTCAAACTCTATGAGATAGTGTTTTGAAAAATCAAAACACTTCCTCCCTTTTATGTCACTCTCCTCCCTATTTTTCTCTGATATTCTTGGCAAAGAAGAGAAGGTTTTGGGTGACATTTCCTTTTGGATCCATGCTAAAAAATTCTAGAGTGGGCACCCAAGAGTTGGGCGCTGCTTGACTTGCCCTTTTTGGTCTTTTCGTGTCTAGTTTTTGATCTGGACAAGGACTCCTCTTCTTCTATATATTTTAGGTGAATTTTTAGCTAATTTCATGATATGTTATAGACCATTGAGAGAGCTTTGGGGTGTGTGAAAATCAAGAAGAGAGAGTCCTTGGGCATTGGGGTTCTATAGACACCAAACTAGGTATCTAGGTGAGAGCAACGAGAAGAAGAAGAGGGTTTTCTTTTAGGGTTGTTGTGTTCACCTCTTTCCTTCCTCTTTTCTTGAGTTTTTTGAGAGTGTCTCTCATCTGAAACCTCATCTCCACCTCCTCTTCAGAAGAGTCCAAATCTAGAAGAAGGAGGCATCTGATCAATCATCAAAGAAGGATCAGCATAGTACTAGCATACTATATTGATTTATGGTATCAGAACCTCTGGTCGAGATCCTGGGCTCGTGTAGATGACTACTAGAGGTCGGATGCGTGTGTAGCTTGCAACTTCATCCTCAAGCCTGGCTCAGTAAGTTAGAACATCTAACTTGTATAGGTAAAAGATTTGATCTATTATTTTTATACTTACATTAGATGTAGTTTATATACATGTTGATTTGATCAGCATGTTTTAGTTTCTTCCTTATATTTTAATTTTTGATTTAATGACATACCATGATCATGTAATAAGTCCTAGATCTAGGATATTTTTTTGATATTAAAAATTAATTTTGATTAATTTTTATCTTCCACTTTCTGATCTTAAAAAAGTTTCAAGATCTAGTCCTGAAATCTTAGATCTGGTTCCAACAGCAACCGCCACCAAGATCGCTGTCACTGTCGAGGTCATTCCTGCAACTAGGGTCGGTGTCGCTATCGATGGCTCCATGCCTCCATCATCCATGAGTCCTCCAGTCAAGGACCCAGCTCTGCAACCTCCTGCTAGAAGGGAAGAGGGGGAGAGGAAGAAGGGTAAAAGGGTCATCGTGAAAGTGCATTGCAAAGACACACCCTAGCGGGTCCAGCAATGATGGCGACAGTCCAAGAGAAGATCCCTTTAGCAACTCGGACCTTCTCCTAGATCTAACTGATAAATTTGTCTTGCTTGAGGTGGTAGATCGGATGGCCGACCTCAACCACATGCAGCTCATCTAGGATTCCCTCAAGACTTTTTTTAAGATAGTCATCCTATCAATTTTCTTTTGCATGCATAATACAGTCCATTTACTGTAGTCAGATCACCAAATACTTGCACACATCAAAATTATGAATCAACTAAGGTCAGAGGTGCTGAAGGTCCAAGAGGACCTCCAATCCGAAGTTGACCACCTTTGGAAGAAGGCCATCGAGGCTGACCGTCTCTCGAAGGTAAAGGCAGTCGAAGTTGAGGGTCTATAGGAGATGCTCAGAAAAGAGAAGCTCACCTCGACAAGGCTGCAGGCTACTCTAGCCTTGGAGGAGGAGAAGAGGAAGAAGATCGACACTAAGGTCGGTAAGCTAAAGGATCAAGCCTCAAAGCAGATCTCGGAGGTGAAGATGTAGGTAGTGGAGGTGTTCAAGGTCTTCTCTAAAATGAGGGACCTGAACATCACCTTCAGTCAGGAAGCCTTTTAGAAGGGATATAAATTTTACGAGGATCGAGTGGTCATCAAGTTCCGCAAACTCGATCTCAAATTGTTATGTAGGAAGGTTCCTGATGAAAAGACAAGGTTGTCCACTACTGTCACCGACTCTTTGCCCATTGAAGTCATCCCCGAGCCCTCTGGACCCATCATCGATGTGCCCAAACCTGCACTAGAGTCGATGGTGGCAAAAAATGCCCCAACCTCATCCACTGCTATTCCTTCTGAGGTCTAGAATTTCAAACAATTATACTCTCTCTTTTTTTTTTCGATGTATATTCAAATATTTTGAGAAACGAAGATGAATTTTCTTCTCCTTATACTTGTGCTATAGTGAATGTTATTCAGAATCCTTCTAGTGACCAAAGTCAGGGTCAATCATCCCCAACCAATGTCGAACCACCATTCGAAGTTATCCCTCTAAGACCTATAGTGAAGGGTTTGAAGAGGAAAATCCATCACCTAAAAAGGAAGTTGAAGAAGATGGAAGACAATCTTCAGAGGTCTAGAAAAAATGCTTCGAAGGTGATGTTTGAACTCACTCGCCTTCGCATGCTGTACATGAAAGACTCTGTAAACTTCAATGTTAAGAAGGATAACATCAAGAGAAAGTTGGTCTAGCTTAGAAAAAGTGCTAGTGACAAGTCTTGGGCATTAACGTTGAAGGTTGGCTCCCTCAAAACTGAACTCAAGATGGTGAAGGAGAAAATTCACTTGTTGGAGGAGAGTTCATCATGATCTTCCAACAAAGCTCGGTATGAACGAAATTGATTGTAGAGGTTTTCTACCCTCTAGAAGCAATTGCACGATGCCAAGCTTGCTTATGAGACCTACCGATTGGATTGGTGCGTAAGGATATCCTTACTAGAGCAAAAGCTCCATACTGCTAATAGTGAGATGGCCCAACTTCAGCATTAGCTCATTAATAGTTATCAATCCAGCACCAGTAGGAAGTCAAAAGAGATCATCTCTCTAAAGAGGATCATGGGTGAACTCTCGAAGTTAGTTGGGATGGAGAAGGCCAAAGTTCAGCGACTAAAGCTTTAGTTGATTTGCAAACAGCAGGCCGTCAAGGATGCTGATGCTGAATCAGAGGTTCTGAGGATGAGACTGCGGATGCCAGAAAAAAACTACTGAAGGGCTAATAGGTTGTTCCACGATAACTTGATAAGAAGAAAAGAGCTCAAGGAGGAGATTGTCAGCATAAAGGAATCCCTGGTGATGGCTAGTAGTTCGAAGTTCGAAGAACCTAATCCTTCTTAGAACTTTGATTTTCTCTCTCTTTTTTTTGTAATTGATTTACAGACCCTTGTCTTGTTATCAACTTTATCTTTAATGAAGCTATACTTTATTCAATCATTCTTTTGATCTGCTTAAGTTCAATGTTCATTCACCACTTCATTTTCTTCATTTTTTTCTTGTCTCATATAATCGGAGGTCTTCATTGTTCATGTCAGGATAAGGTTCTCCTCCTATTCCTAATATGGTTGACCTTTTTTGTCCTTCTATCAGGATGAGGTTCTCTTCTTGTTCCTAATGGGGTTGGTCTTTCTTTGCTAGGACGAAGTCCTCCTTATATCCCTAACAAAGGTATAGAGGCACAAAAGAGCCGTTGAAAGGGTCTCTCCCCTCCTTTGATCTTAAATAATCAGATGTGTTCATCACCCATATTAAGATGAGGTCTTCCTCCTATTCCTGACATGGTTGATCTTTTTTGTCCTCCTGTTAGGATGATGTTCTCCTCCTATTTCTGATAGGATTGACCTTCCTTTTTTAGGATGAGGTTCTTCTCCTATCCCTAACAAAGATATAGGGGTACAAAAGGATCATTGAAAGAGCCTCTCCACTCTTCCTATCTTAAATAATCGGAGGTCTTCATCACTCATGTTAGGATGAGGTCTTCCTCATGTTCCTGACATGAATAGCCTTTTTTGTCCTCCTGTCAGTATGCGAATCTCCTTCTATTCCTGACAGGATTGGTCTTTCTTTGTTAGGATGAGATCCATCCCTATCCCTAATAAAGGTATATGAGCAAAAAGGAACCATTGAAAGGATCTCTCCCCTCCTCCTGTCTTAAAAAACTAGAGATCTTCATCACCAATGTCAGGACGAGATCTTTCTCTTATTCCTAACATGGTTTGCCTTTTTTATCCTCCTATCAAAATGAGATTCTCTCCCTATTCCTAATAGGGTTGGCCTTCCTTTGTTAGGATGAGGTCCTCCTCTTATCCCTAACAAAGGCATAGGGATGCATAAGGAGCATTGAAAGGGTTTTCCTCCTTCTCCTATCTTAAATAATTAGAGGTCTTCATCTTCCATATTAGGATGAGGTCTTCCTCCTGTTCCTGATATGGTTGCTCTATTTTATCACTTTGTTAGGACGAGATTTTCCTCCCATTCCTGATGGAGTTGGTCTTTCTTTGTTAGGATGAGATCCTCTTCCTATCCCTAATAAAGGTATAGGAGCACAAAAGGGCCTTTGAAAGGTGCTCTCTCATCTCCTATCTTAAATAACTGAAGATCTTCATCACCCATGCGAAGATGAGATCTTTCTTTTATTCCTAACATGGTTGGCCTCTTTTATCCTCCTATCAAAATGGGGTTCTCCTCCTATTCCTAATGGGATTGGCCTTCCTTTGTTAGGACAAAGTCCTCCTCCTATCCCTAACAAAGGGATAGAGATGCATAAGAATCATTGAAAGAGCCTCTCCCATCCTCCTATCTTAAATAATCAGAGATCTTTATCATCCATGTTAGGATGAGGTCTTCCTCCTGTTCCTGACATGATTGGTCTTTTTTGTCTCCCTATTAAAATGAGATTTTTCTCTTACTCCTGATAGGCTTGGACTTCTTTTGTTAGGGCGAGGTCCTCCTCCTATCCCTAATAAAGTTATAGGGGCAAAAAAGAACTATTGAAAGAGCCTCTTCTCTCCTCCTATCTTAAATAATTAAAGGTCTTCATCACCCATGTCACGATGAGGTGTTCCTCCTGTTCCTGACATGGTTGGCCTTTTTTGTCCTCCTATTAGGACGAGGTTCTCCTCCTATTTCTAGTGGGGTTGGCCTTTCTTTGTTAGGACGAGATCCTCCTTCTGTCCCTAACAAAGGCATAGGAGTGCATAAAGACCATTGAAAGGGCCTCTTTTCTCCTTCTATCTTAAATAACCAAAGGTCTTCATCACCCATGTCAGGATGAGTTCTTTCTTCTATTCCTAACATGGTTGGCCTTTTTTGTCCTCCTATCAGGATGAGGTTCTCCTCCTATTCTTGATGGGATTGGCCATTCTTTGTTAGGATGAAATCCTCCTCCTATCCCTAACAAAGACATAGGGATGCATAAGGGCCATTGAAAGGGTCTCTCTCCTCCTTCTATCTTAAATAATCAGAAGTCTTCATCATTTGTATCAGGATGAGGACTTTTTCCTATTCTGGATATGGTTGATCTTTTTTATCCTCCAGTCAGGATGAGGTTCTCCTTCTATTCCTAATGGGGTTGGACTTCCTTTGATAGGACGAGTCCTCCTCCTATCCCTAACAAAGTTATAGGGGCACAAAAGGATCATTGAAAGGGCCTCTCTCCTTCTCCTTTCTTAGATAATCGGAGGTCTTCAACTTTGTTTATTGATGATGTTTGGTTAGGTCAATTCCTATCATCACATGATTTTATGCCAAGAAACAAAAATATTAAAATAAAATAATTTTATTGGAGTTGAATTGTTGGTAGTACATTCATAGATTTCTCGAATTCCAAGGTCGTAGAAGCATAGATCCTCCGAGATCCTTTAGATAATATATTCTTCGTTGGATAATTTCCACCACTATCTAAGGACCCTCTCAGTTTGGAGTGAGCTTTTTCTAATTTTGAGGCTGTAAAATATCCGCTCGTCGAAGTATGAGATCCTTTAATTTGAAGGTTCTACTTCTGACCCTCAAATTGTAGTAGCGGGCTACCCTTTGCCTGTAAGCTACCAATTGAATCGAGGCCATCTCCCTCTTTTCTTTTGATAGATCAAGGTTAGCCCTGAGGTTCTGTGAATTGTCTTGTTCATTGAAGGCCTCTACTCGTGTTGAGGGGAGTTCAAGTTCGACCGGGATAATTGCCTTCGCCCCGAAAGCCAGTGCAAAGGGTGTTTCTCCAGTGGATAATCTTTAAGTAGTTTGGTAAGCCTAGAGCACATGATAAAGTTTGTCCATCCAGATCCCCTTTACTCTTTCAAGCTTGGTCTTTATCCCTTGAAGCAAAGTTCTATTAGTCACTTCTACCTCATCATTCACTTACGGATGAGCCACTGATGCGAAGTGGTGAGATATATTCAAACCTTCATAGAACTCAGCGAACTTCGCACCTACAACTGATGCCCATTATCAGTGATCAATATCCAAGGTAGACCAAACCTACAAATAATCAACTTTTAGATGAAGTCCTACACTTTAGCGTTAGTGATTTTTGCTAGAGGTTCGGCCTCGACCCACTTAGTTGTGAGAATTTATGGTGCTCCCAAGCATTGGTAGGCCATGGGAGGAGTCAGGGTGTTCACTCCAAAGATTCTAGGGGCTTGATTGGTGCTTCGTAGACCTAAGACACAAGGTGAAGCAAGGAACTAAAGCTGAAAAATCAAGACTGTAGAAAAAGAATTTTCTGCAAGTTAGTCGGCTCAGACCAAAACTGGATCGGCTATGTCTCAAAGCACAAAAAAAATAGAGAGCTAGGTGTTTGGGACTACTGGCATGGCATAGGACTGGGCCAACTTAGTTTCAGACTGAGTCAACCCAGTGAAACTTAGCCGGCTCAGTGCTAAGACTGAGCCAACTTAGTGTGCGGGTAGAGTTATGCGAGGATCTATTTTGGACTAGGATCCAGATTGATCCTAGGGGTCTTAAGGCCTGGTTTGAGAGAACTTAAGGTGGCTGATAAGTGGTAAAAATATACTAATAAAATATTAAACTATAAAATAAATTAATCTATTTCTTTAGAAATTAATATTTTTATTAATCTTATGTAGGAAAGAAGGCCACCAATATGAAGATCTTATTTCTTTGGTTCAGATGAAATAAATTTCAGACAAAATGGACTTCAAACGAGCCCAAAATTGAATTAAAAGAAAAAAAATGGTCTGATTCAAATCGATTCAAAAAAATTGGCTCAGTAGACCGCTCGATTTGATCGCACCAGCAGATCGACCTGCTGATGCAGCGCTGACGGCAAGCTGATGTCAGTATTTTTTGTGGCGCACGGTGGACCGACTTGAGGGCATTTTAGGAATTTTACATGAAGAAGCACGCTCCGATTGGCTGAAGAATGCAGCGGTCCATGCAACATCGAACTCATGCATGGTCTACAGAGGATAATTTGAGAATTTTTGTTTGATCCAATGGATGCCTTTCATTGAGATTTGATCGGACGGCCGACATGCATGCACTGACGAATGGCATCCGCAGCTCCCGATCGAGATCCAACGGCTGAAATTCATCCCGATGTTAAACTAAGATCAGAAGCCTTCTTTGTGCATGATCTGACAGCCCAGATTCAATCTAACGAGAGATCCAATGGTTGGCATGAATTCTGACTTGATCTGGGATATTTTAAAGGGTTTTTAAGTGATTTTTGGACCATTTGATCAACATCCAACAGTGAAAATCATCTAGAATCGTAATTTAAGTTGTTTTGAGGGTTCTAAACAAAATTTCAAGGGATTTTGATGGGAAATCAATCTCTTAGCTATAAAAATAGAGGACCTACTATTGTCGTAAAGGACGAAAGTCAGAAAGAAAAAAGAAGAAGAAGAAGAAAGTCAGAGAAATAAAAAAAAAAAGAAGAGAAACAGAGGAGAAGAGGTAGAAAGAGAAGAGAGATTTGTGAGAGAAAGAAAAGGGCTTTTAATTTTTTTCTTTCGACAATCAAAATATTGATCAAGAAGCCTCTTATTCTTCACCAAGTTCTCCATACCAAGAGCGATGGACAATCAATTTCAGCAATCAAACAGTCTAATTTTTTTATACTTTTTATTTTATTTGCTATTTTTGAACTTATTATCATGAACTAAATTTTTTTTACTAAGGCTAAGGTGTAGCCACTCTTTTGATGTAATATTCAGTGTGATTTATTTTTAATTTTAAATTTTATTCATGAGGAGTATATAAATCTGATCTTAATGTTTTTAGATTACTGGCCATCTTCTAATTGATATGATGAACATAGATGTTATGCACCAAGTGCATCTATGTTATTGCTTCTTGATTATATACCTTATATTATGAATCAAATTAGAATTCATATGCATGCAGAAATTTTAGTGCACTTTCAACGCAGCGTATTTTAATTAGAAGGTTTCACAAAACTTAATGCATTAATATTTATTTAAATTACACCTGGACCAAAGGATAATTAATAAATATTGATAATTTTGCTATGCTTGGACCAAAGGATAGTGAATAAATTAGGAGACTCCACCATCACATGAAATAAAATTAATCTAACAACCTAAATATTGTATTGATTGAGTTGGTTAACTGATTGCCTTAGTAACCCATTATTCCTAAGTTTTAAACCCTAATAATTACACTCTCTCTATTTTCTTAAATTTTTTTATTATTTCTTTTTTTTGTTCTTTAATTTCTTATTCTCATAAATCGGTCTTCTGAATAAAGCATAGGAAAGAACTTTTCAGTACTTATTTTTCCAATCCTCTCGGGATGATACTATACTCATTCACTTTATTACTTGATCGACTGGTGTACTTGCCATAGCTATAGATTAGCACGCATCAAGTTTTTGGCACCTTTGTCAGTGATTGTGTCTAAAATAATATTAAAATTTTGGTCCTAGCTTTACTTTAGAATTTTATTTTTATTTTTTATTATTATTTTATTTTTTTAAAAAAAAATTTTGTTCAGTACATGATATGTACTGGACATAGTAACTTATTACCTTTAGATCCAGAAATTAAAAGAACCATTAGAAGACTACAACAAGAAAGAAACATGGCAGCTGAAGATCCTAACGACATCAATCTAGGATTAGATATGACGATCAAAGGACAGCATGAAGCTATTCGACCAGTACATCATCCATTAAATGATTACATCACACCATCTGTAGCCGATGCAGCTTCGAGCATCAGGAGACCATCTGTACGAGCAAACAACTTCGAAATAAAATCGATGATGATCCAGATGATTCAATCAACTATCCAATTTAGTGGACACGTGCATGATGATCCGAATGCCCATATTTCTAATTTTCTTGAACTTTGCGATACTTTTAAAATTAATGGGGTGTCGGATGATGCTATTAGATTAAGGTTATTTCCTTTCTCTTTACAGGACAAAGCTAAGAGTTGGCTTCATTCTCTTCCTGCAGGTTCTATCACAACTTGGGATGTCCTAGCCCAAAAATTCTTAGCCAAGTACTTTCCACCTTCCAAGACTGCCAAGATGCGCAACGATATCACTTCTTTTATGCAGATGGACATGGAGACACTATATGAGGCTTGGGAGCATTTCAAGGAAACTGCTGAGGAGATGTCCACATCATCAACTACCCGTATGGCTTTCAGGTACAAACTTTCTATAATGGTTTATCTCCTACTAATCGATTCTATGATTGATGCAGCAGCAGGAGGAACCATTAATCAAAAAATGGAGGAAGAAGCCTTCGATCTGATCGATGAGATGGCATCAAATAGCTATCAAGTGGCAGACAGAATGCATGATGCCAAAAAGACTAGCAGCTGTGCAGGGAGTAGATTGCGTGCCAACCTTACTAGCTGAAATTGCAGCCCTTAGAGCCGAAGTCAACAACTTGAAGGGAAATAGCTATGCATGTTCAGAGCATCACTTGTGACCTGTGTGGAGGAGGACACGATACGAGCAATTGCCAGACAGGTAATCCTTTTGCTAAAGCAACTGATACAGCTAATTATGTTGGTAATTTTTTTAGGCCGCAATAAAATAATCCCTACTCCAACACATACAATCAAGGGTGGAGGCAGCACCCAAATTTCTCATGGAGTAATCAAAATGCAGCACAACAGCCACCCCCGAGATTCCAAGTACCTGAAAAGAAGTCCAACATGGAAGAGCTGATGGTCAAATTTATGCAAAACCAAGAAGCAACTATAAAAAATTTGGAAGCCAAACTTAGGCAGGACCAAGCAGCAGCAATTCGAAACTTGGAGATGCAAATAGGTCAAATGGCTAAGATAATCTCCGAGAGACCTCAAGGATCCTTGCCCAGCAACACGGAGACCAATCCAAGGGAGCAAGTCAATGCTATCACCCTAAGAAGTGGTACAAAGCTGGAGGAGCCACATCAGAAGAAAGAGACTGAAGAGCCAACTACAAATAAGGAACCATCAACTAAAATTCATCAGTCACCAAAACAACCAGCAGATGGATGGTCTCCAGGTATACGAGTTTGTCGATCCAAATGTGAAGCCCTACGTGCCGCCACTACCATTCCCAGAGAGACAAATACAGCATCCAGATAAGGAATTTTCTAACTTTTTTCAAAATTTTAAAGAATTTACATATTAATATTCCTTTTGTAGATGCTATTACTCAAATGCCCAGGTATGCCAAGTTTCTCAAAGAAATCCTAACAAATAAGAAAAAGCTGAAGGAGCATGAGAGAATAAATTTGAATGAAGAATGCTCAGCAATACTTCAAAATAAATTACCACAGAAGCTAAAAGATCTAGGAAGTTTTACTATCCCTTGCATTATTGGTGATTGTAGTTTTGATAAAGTTTTATGTGATTTAGGAGCAAGTATTAATCTCATGCCTTTTTCTATTTTCAGGAAAGCTGGGTCTAGGAGAACCAAAGCCTACCACTATTACTCTTCAATTAGCCGATAGATCCATCAAATATCCAAGAGGTATAGTGGAGGATGTCTTGGTAAAGGTAAACAAGTTTATTTTCCCTGTTGATTTTATTGTTCTTGATATGAAAGAAGATTATGATGTACCCCTTATTTTAGGGAGACCCTTTTTAGCTACTGGAGGAGCTTTAATAGATGTTCAACAAGAAAAATTAATTCTTAGAATCCAAGATGAACAAGTTACTTTTAATATTTTCAAAGATACTAAACATCCTTGATGATAATCAAACTTATTTTCTAATTGATATTATTGACAATTCAGTATATGAGAATTCTATAGAAAATAGGTTTGAGACTATAAAAGCTAGCAATGTCCAATTGAAAGAGGACTCGATCAAACATGAAAGTATTCCAATTGAAGTGGCACCAGATTGATCCACTTTAGAACTCAAAGAAAGTCAAGCTGAAGACTATAAATCAGAACTACTAGATAGGTTTTTTTCTTTTCTTTTTAGTTTTGATCATTTTTTTTCTTTTATTTTTTAGTAATTTATTGTTGCTCTTTTACTGCTTTGGTGTGTATTTTCAATTTTGCAGAGAAAAAAATCAATGAGAGCTCAAGCAAAATTTCAAAGCTCCAAAGAACCAGACTGAACCAAATCAGGTGTATTCCTTCCTATCCTTTATTGCACCCTTTATTTTTCTTTCTCCTTTAAGATAATGTAGAATAAGTTAAAAAAAAAAAATCATGTGTCAAGAAGAAAATCTTGAGCAAGATAGACTGGATAAGTGATAAAAGATAGAATTATTTGCTAATGAATGTAACGAGTTAAAGAAGTAGATTAGTTGGTCAACTTTCTAGCAGCCTACTTAGGTCATTAAAAGACTATTAGCACTTCTAATTGCACATGCACACTAACAAGGCAAAGTAGGTATTGATTATAAGGCCAACTGAGGATTCAATTATCACTGAAAATTGGTAATTAATATACATTCTAATCAAAGAAACTTGAATTTAAGGAAAGAGCTACCTGCCTAAAAATAAAGTGCAAAAGATAGAGTATATGTGGATTGCCCAAAGCCTAGTAACTAGATCTCTGCTTCTAGGTCAAGTGTGAAAACTCACGTAAAATAATGAAGAAAAGGCCAGGATGCTCAGCACAGTAAAAAAAATACAAAAAATAAAAAAAAGGCAGTGTGAAAGCTACCTTAATTCATGAGTATAAAATTGAGAATGTATAGAAAATTGACCAAAATAGGTGATAAGAGAGGATACTTTTATTCTTTTAATTTAATACTGAAATGCTAAAGTTAGTCATCACGAACATAAGTGCTATAGATCTTTGATGTACTCTAAGAAAGTTTTTAATTGAATTGATTAAAAAATTTGCTTCTGAAGCTCAATGCTTAATTAGCAGTATTTTCTAAACTTTTTGACCTTTAGTCCTAGATTTTATCTTTATGATGGATAATCTTATTGAAACATGATATTAAATAAAACATTGCTAAGGGACTAGCAATGACTAAGTTGGGGGGTGTGATAAGTGGTAAAAATATACTAATAAAAGTATTAAATTATAAAATAAATTAATCTATTTCTTTAGAAATTAATATTTTTATTAATCTTATGTAGGAAAGAAGGCCATCAATATGAAGATCTTATTTTTCTGATTCAGATAAAATAAATTTCAGGCAAAATGGACTTCAAACGAGCCCGAAATTGAATTTAAAAAAAAAAATGATCCGATTCAAATCAGTTCAGAAAAATTGGCTCAGCAAATTGTCCAATTTGACCACACCAGTAGACCGACTTACTGACATAGCGCTGACAGCAGGTTGACATCAGTATTTTCTGTGGTGCACAGTGGACCAACTTGAGGGCATTTCAAGAATTTCACATGAAGATGCGCACTCTGATTGGCTGAAGAATGCGACGGTCCATGCAACACCGGGCTTGCGCATGATCTATAGAGGATAATTTGAGAATTTTTGTTTGATCCAACGGGCACCTTTCACTAGGATTTGATCGAACAGCCAACACGCATGCATTGATGAACGGCATCCACAGCTTTCGATCGAGATCCAATGATTGAGATTCATTCCGATGTTAAACTAAGATCAGAAGCCTTCTTTGTACATGATCTAATGGCCTAGATTCAATCTAATGAGAGATCCGATGGCTGGCATGAATTCCAACTTGATCTAGGATATTTTAAAGGGTTTTTAAGTGATTTTTGGACCATTTGATCAACATCCAATGGTCAAAATCATCCAGAATCCCAATTTGAGTTATTTTGAGAGTTCTAAACCTAATTTCAAGAGGATTTTGGTGGGAAATCAATCTCTTAACCTATAAAAATAGAGGACCTACTGTTGCCATAAAGGAGGGAAGTCAGAAAGGAAAAGAAGAAGAAGAAGAAGAGAGTCAGAGAAATAAAAAAAAAAGAAGAGAAAGAGAGGAGAAGAGGTAGAAAGAGAAGAGAGATTTATGAGAGAAAGAAAAGGATTTTTAATTTTTTTCTTCCGACAATCAGAATATTGATCAAGGAGCTTCTTATTCTTCACCAAGTTCTCCATACCAAGACCGACGGACAATCAATTTCAACAATCAAACAATCTAATTTCTTTATACTTTTTATTTTATTTATTATTTTTGAACTTGTTATCATGAACTCAATTTTCTTTTACTAAGACTAAGGTATAGCCACTCTTTTGATGCAATATTCAGTGTGATTTATTTTAAATTTTATTCATGAGGAGTATATAAATCTGATCTTAATGCTTTTAGATTACTGGCCATCTTCTAATTGATCTGATGAACATAGATGTTACGGACCAAGTACATCTATGTTATTGCTTCTTGATTATATACCTTGTATTATGAATCAAATTAGAATTCATATGCATGTGGGAATTTTAGTGCACTTTGGATGCAATATATTTTAATTAGAGGATTTCACAAAACTTAATGCATTAATATTTATTTAAATTACACCTGGACCAAAGGATAATTAATAAATATTGATAGTTTTGCTATGCCTGGACCAAAGGGTAGTGAATAAATTAGGAGACTCCACCGTCACATGAAATAAAATTAATCTAATAACCTGAATATTGTATTGACTAAGTTGGTGAACCGATTGCCTTAGTAACCCATTATTCCTAAGTTTTAAATCATAATAATTACACTCTCTCTATTTTCTTAAAATTTTTAATTATTTCTTTATTTTGTTCTTTAATTTCTTATTCTCATAAATCGGTCTTCTAAATAAAGCATAGGAAAGAGCTTTTTAGTACTTATTTCTCTAATCCTCTAGGGACGATACTCTACTCATTCACCTTATTACTTGATCGACTAGTGCACTTACCATAGCTATAGATTAGCATGCATCAGTGGCTAATTCATGTATGGATCAAATCTAGATCCAAAGGATGAGAGCATGGGAGACATGGGTGTACATGGACTCGGTGAGTACTTTCATGTTTGGGTTAGCTAGGAGAGTATTTTGGTCGGGCCTAATGACTCTGTATAAATACATAGGTTGTATTAGGATTTTATAATGTGATAAAGTGTGTCGAACACAGATCTTTTCTCCCTCAACTCTCTTATTCTCTTCTCTCTAGAGTTGCCGTCCTAGGTTCTTGAAGAAGCTCAAGAAAAGGGAGCATCTCCTTGAAGCCTAAGGAGAGAGGTGCCCCATTATAGATCCAGATAGAGGATCGGTGGTTTACTGCCCATAGAGAATGTCACTGGTTCCTTCAGGTCTGTCCTAGAGATCAAGAGCTTCTATAAGATGATATTGGTGCTTGTGATATTAAGGATGATTGGTATTCGAGTGATATCATAGGTCTACAATATGGTATTAGAGCTAAGTGATGCCTGGAACATTATGGATGGCAACATGGTATTAGAGCCAAGTTTCAGAGCCTGATGGTGCATGGAAAGAGCCAAATTTTAGAGCCTGATGGTGCATGGAAGTGAAGGAGAAGTCATACAAGATGAAATCAAAAATCTGCATAAGGATTCCATGGTATGTCTCAAATCTACCTTATTGTTGCTGTGGTTTGGCCAACCAGGAGTAGCGAGTTGAAGGTGGAGGTTAAGAGGATTAATGAAAAGAGATTTTTTTAGGATGGAAGAATTTGGTGCATGATTTGTTGATCAATCTTTGTGGAAAGGTTGGGGTGTATGATGGTTATGTGATAGGTAGGGAGCGTTGGAGTGCTGCAGTAGCGCTTCCCTAGAGATGCAGAGCTAAGAAAGGCTTGGTGATGTAGCAGTCAAGAAAGGTATCTCAATGGAGAGCATCAGGGTTCTCTAGAAAGATGGACAGTGTAGGGCTGTTGAAGAGAGGTTTTTTAAGGGATAATGATCAAAGGAAGACTAAAGAAGGGACTATACATCCTTCGATGTCTGAAAGGTTGGGAAGTAGTCGGAGATATATTCAGCAGTTCGATCAAAGCATGGATTTGTGAAGCCTTGGGAGTGATGGAGATGAATGATCCATGGAGGTCTAGTAGGATAGGGTTGGATGGCTGTAGAGTGGTGTAGAGACGAGTTAGAGAGTGCTGGAGTGCTGCAGGAGCGCTACCCTGAAGGCACGGGGCTGAGAGAGGCTCGTTGGTGCAACAGTCGAGGAGTGTATCTAAGCAGAGAGTGTTAGTGGTATCTTAGAGAAATTGGGTGCAGGTCTTAGGGAGAGTCAGGAGGTCTCAAAGAGTGGCAGGAGGTCTCAGGCAGTCGGAAGTATCATGGATCAGGTTTCTTCTGCAGGAGCACCAAGGAGAGTCACGGTTCTGGTGGAGGATGGTTCTCCGAGCATAACTGAAGTGATGGCTGGTGTAGGCGTAGAAGAGATGGACTAGGGTGAAATTTTCTAGGATTCAATCTCTGGATTTAGAAGAGTTGGATGAGCTCTTGGGTTTTTGAGGTGTCCGTAGGTTGCAGAGGTATCCGAGATGGCTTCGAAGAGGGCCGTAGAGTGCGGAGGGTTTGAAGGGGCAGTGATGGTGTTCGAGGTACAGTAGCAGGCCCAATAATGCAGTGTTGGATGGTTGGCCTCGAGGGACTCGATGATAGAGTTGGCTTCTATGGCATCAGATGGACTTTGGATATAGGTGGAGCTCCATAGTGGTGGCTTCACAATTGGAAAGAAAATTTGACATGAGTTCAGAGCGTCGATGATGTATAGTTTCAGGTGGAGCAGTGTGGGCAAGTGGATAGACATAGTTCTGAGGAGATCGTGTCAGATGTTACAGCATGTGCTGGTGTAGAAATGCTATAGGTTCTTCAAAAAAGTCCAGAGAAAGTGATCCAGCTGCTAAGCAGAAGGGATCCTACAATTCTAGGGTGGTGCCAAGAAGCAAGCATAGGTCTTCAATTATGGAGGCGGTCATCCCAAAGGCCTTAAGGATGCACAACAGCTGAAGAGATTTGGCAGAGGTGATGTTTGCATAGGGGCTGTCGAGTGCATAAGGACAGTGGGATCATGCAGAAGGTCATTGCCGAGGGGTTTGACATGGCTTGGGGCACCAAGGTGGAGATTGTGAGGATTTATGGTGCTCCCAAGCCTTGGAAAGCCATGGGAGGAGTCAGGGTGTTAGCTCTAAAGATTTCAGGAGCTTGGTTGGTGCTTCACAGACTTGGGACACGAGGTGAAGTAAGGAACCAAAGCCAGAGAATCAAGACTGTAGAAAAAGAATTTTCTATAGGTTAGCCGGCTCAATCCAAAATTGGGTTGACTAAGTCTCAGAGCACAAAAAAAATAGAGAGCTGCGCGTTTGGAACTACTGGCACGACACAGGACTGGGTTGGCTCAATTTCAAACTAAGCCAACCCAGTGAAACTTAGCTAGCTCAGTGCTGAGACTGAGCCAGCTCAGTGCACGGGCAGAGTTACGCGAGGGTCTATTTTAGGCTAGGATCTGGGTTGATCCTAGGGGTCTTAAGGCTTGGTTTGAAAGATCTTAAGGTGGCTAATTCATGTATGGATCAGGTCTAGATCCAGAGGATGAGAGCATGGGAGACATGGATGTACATAGGCTTGTTGAGTGCTTTCATGTTTGGATTAGCCAGGGGAGTTTTTGGTCGGGCCTAATGCCTATCTATAAATACATAGGTTGTATTAGGGTTTTATAATGCAGTAAAGTGTGTGGAACATAGATCTTTTCTCCCTCAACTCTCTTCTTCTCTTCTGTCTTGAGTTGCCATCCTAGGTTCTTGAAGAAGCCCTAAAAAATGGGGTGTCTCCCTCAAGCCTAAAGAGGGAGGCACCCCATCATAGATCTAGGTGGAGGATAAGTGGTTTGCAACCTATAGAGAATGTCACTGGTTCCTTCAAGTCCATGCTAAAGATCAAGAGCTTCTGCAACATGATATCGGTGCTTGTGATGTCAAGGATGATTGGCATTTGAGTGATATCATTGGTCTACAATATGGTATCAGAGCTAGGTGATGCCTGAAATGTTGTGGATGGCAACATTAGTGAAGTAATCCACTGCCGCTAGCAGAAACTTTTGCTACCCAGATGCCATAGGGAAAGGTCTGAGTATGTCTATCCCCAACCATGCAAATAGCCAGGAGAACTTAACAGTGTGAGCTGCGAAGCCAGCTATCTCTGGATATTTGCATTTTCATGACTCATATCATACTTTCTCACATAATCCACCGCATCTTAATGCATTGTCGGCCAATAGTATCCCTGACGGAGCAACTTATATGATAGGGGTCTCGCTCGCAAATGATTTTCGCAAATCCCCTCATGAATTTCCCTTAAGGCATAGCTAGCTTTCGAAGGTCAGAGATACTTAAAGAGTGGCAATGAGTATGACCTCTTATACAACCTATTTTCATACAAAATGTAGCGAGATGCTTGACTTCTTAACTTTTGAGTTTTTCTATGATCTCTGGAAAGAGTTCCTTCCCTAAGATATGCTACCAATGGGTCAATCTAGCTAGGCTCATGGTCAATTTTCATTATCATCTAAGGCTCTTCCAAATTTGGACATTGCAGGACCTCAAAAAGAACTTCTTTTGATAACTCATTTGGGGCTAAGGTGGCTAGCTTAGAGAGATGGTCAACTCTGGTATTCTCTGCCCTAGGGATCTACTGAATGTCAAAGTTGTCAAAGGTCAAACATAAGCTCTGCACCTTCTCCAAGTACTTTTTCATACTTTTTCTCCGGGCTTCAATAGAGTTATTAACTTATCCCACCACCAGCTATGAATCACTATAGGCCTTCAAATATTGCACTTCCAGCTCTTTGGCTATTCTCAGTCCTACAAGTAGGGCTTCATACTCCGCCCCATTGTTAGTGATGGGGAAGTTAAAATGTAATGCATACTCCACCATAACTCCCTCTGGTTTGATGAGAATCAAGCCCGCACCTACCCCGGATGCATTGGATGAACCATCCACAAAAAATACCTAGAAGCTTTTAGGAAGATCGGCCTTCTCTTCTGGGGAGCTAGGGATAAAGGCTTCATGATGCTTTGGTTCGATCTCCTCTAGAATAGTGCACTCTACTATGAAATCAGATAGTATTTGGACTTTAATGGATGGTCAATGTTGAAAGAGGATGTCGAGTTTAATTAACTCAATTGCCCATTTTGCCACTTTGCCAAATATATTGGATTGGTAAAGAACCACCTTGATGGGTTGATCGATGAGGAGAGTGACAGTGTGCCCATAGAAGTAAGGTCAGAGCTTCTTGGCTATAACCAACGAGGCATAAGTTAGTTTTTCTAATTTGGTATACTTTGTCTCCGCATCCCTTAACACTTTGCTTATGTAGTAGATCAGCTTTTGAACTTTTGCTTCTTCTCTAATCAATATGGCTCCAATAGCTACAGGAGATACGGTAAGATACAGGAATAATTCTTCCTCAGGTTCAGGTTTTGCAAGTAGTGGGGGTGAACTGAGATAGCTTTTCAATTCTTCAAGGGCCCTCTAGCAGTCAGGATTCTAGCTGAAGTTCTTTGATCGCTTGAGTACTTGGAAGAAGGGCAAGCAACGTTCCACCGACCATGACATGAAGCGATTCAGAGCTTCCACCTTGCCTGTGAGGCATTGGACTTTCTTTACTATTTTTGGGGCAGTCATTTTCTGGATGGCTCTGATCTTCTCTGGATTAGCCTCAATGTCGTGACTTAACATTATGAATTCTAAGAACTTCTCTGCGGTTACTTCGAAAATGCATTTCACGATGTTCAGCTTCATCTCATACTTTTGGAGGGTACTGAAGATCTCCTCATGGTCGGTAATGTGATTTGGCGAAGATCGGATTTTGACTAGCATATTGATAAGTACTTGACATATTATAATAAAAAGCACTAAATATTATTGCATTGTATGTTTATTAGTTGAATTTGATGCTTCTTAATCTCTTTTGTAGGTAATTAGGAGATTGGGCTCATATAAGCTAATCCGGTCTCAAATTGGCTCAACCAAGCAAAAATCAGATATCTAATAAGCTAAGAGTAAACAACTCAAGGGGTTAAGTCATGGTCAATGGCTAGGAAGCAATTCATTGAAGATCCAAGAGCTAAAAAGAAAAATAGTTGCTTTAAGGGTTTGGATCGAAAATAATTGATGAAAGGACTGGAAATTGAGGAACGTATCTATGAAGCTCTAACCCAAATTGGAGCCTAATCCAAAGATCTTACATGATCCATCCCAAATTGATTTAGTATGGATCATAGAATGGAAAGAA
This sequence comes from Cocos nucifera, assembly GCA_006176705.1. Classification (NCBI taxonomy): domain Eukaryota; kingdom Viridiplantae; phylum Streptophyta; class Magnoliopsida; order Arecales; family Arecaceae; genus Cocos; species Cocos nucifera. The sequence goes on along the minus strand of QRFJ01004757.1, from coordinate 84,060 downwards.
AGGAGGAAATGCCAAAGAGAGAAATAAATTACATGCTATTCTCTTTTTACCTTATTTTTCACTTCCTAATTAGAAGTCCACACCAATCAAAGATTTCTCAGGCACACTTCATCTCATCCATCCATTCCTATCATATCTTTAGTCCCATATTGTTTAACCAATAAATCTTCCTACCTACTAGCATCTATAAAAAGTCCCTAAGACTTCAACCAAAATCATTCTTCCATCCATCTCCATCTAGCCCTAGCCTTCACACCTCCTCTCTCTCTCCACTTAAGTCTCCACTTTTCTTTCTTTCTTCTTCTTCCTTCATAAAACTCTCTTCTTTCTCTTTTCTTCCTATGGGTTAGAAGCAAGAAGATGGTAATGACGGACGGCATCCCTGAAGAGAAATCCTGATTTCTCGATCCAGGTTCGTTCAAATCTGATCAGATCAAGAGATATATATCAAAATTTTTCTCTTTAATCTATATCAAATCTGGGATGTTTTAGATCTGATTCTTATTATTTTAATAAATAAAATAAAATTAAGGATTAAATTAAATCAAATTTAATGTTACCATGTTTGCTGGGTAATTCCTATTATCCTGTTGATGATTCCTGCTGATTGCAGCTGAAGGTTCTGGATCTAAGCCACGCAAGTGCCTAGCCTCTATCAGTATCCACTCGAGCTGGATCTAGAGATCTTCTTCTTTCTCTATCATATCTCCAAAAATTAAATTCTGGATCTGATTCTGAAGGATCTTCAAAACTTCCTTTTGAAGATCTACTGTCAGTCTCCTTTGCAGCAGCGCAGCCTTCTTGCTTTCTCGATAGCCTTTCTTTGCATTTGGATCGCACCAAACCAAAGTCCAAAACCCTTCTTGGGACGTGGAGAGGAGAAGGAGAAGGAGGTTTGGCATGGAGGAAGAGGGGAGAGGCAGCCTTGGGGCATGGGGAATTATGATTCTCAATCATATCATGTTACAATCTGAGTTGGGCACAGATAGGATCTTATTTATAGACCCTGCTATGCTATCCAACTCCTGCTTCTTCCCAACCAATCACGTTGCTTTGTGACAATCAGATCTAAATCTGATTGGTGGGAATAGAGTCCCCTGGATTCCTCCTTAGAGGGTGCCTAAGACCAGTCAAACTAGATTCTTAGAAGAACTCTAATTGAAATCCAAAAGGGAGGTGGAGTCCTTGTCCAACAAGGACTCCTAGGCGCCTCCAACTTGGGCGCACGCCTAGGGTGGCATGTGCCCTCCTCCTTGCCAGGTTCTGGTAGGGGGACAGGCCCCCACCAGCTCTCCAATAGGTGCATGACATGTGGTCAAAAGTCAAAGTGTCAATGGTCAATGTTTGACCAGTCAAAGGTAGACTTTTGACCAAAGTCAAAGAACAAGAAATGGCAGGTGACCAAAAATGGCAGGTAATGTATTACAAAATAAGACAACCTTTTCTGACTTGGACATCCTCCAGTCAGACCATATGAAGGCCTCTGATTGAGCACAAACTCCTTTGGCTCAGACAGGACAACTTATTTATGATAGAAAAGAAGAACGTTAGGTTCAATCGAGTGCTAGCACGATTTTCTTGAACCTAATTGAATCTCATTCAGATCAATTGAACTAGATCAGTTCAATTGATGATCACCAGATTCAAACTCTTGTTTGTGTGACCCAGTTAGGATTCAGTTCTGTATGATAATGGGATATGTCATGATCTCTATCATCGACATCATCGAAACTCCTTTCGATGGATCAGAACTCTTCTGATTCGAACAGCTAGAATGATTCGATCATCTAAATCATTCTAATTGCTCCCAAAATCCACCAGTGACACCTAGCAGTATATGGTGGCAACCCATCAGAGCTGAATGCGAACCTCTTGGTGCAGCTACCTGTGTGATTCAGTCCTTCTATCTTGAGCTCCGATCAGATTAGGGTTAAGGTAAACTCGTCAAACCCTAGTTTCTGTCATATGATGTAATCATTCGATTCGAGTCCAATGTGAAAATCTAAATAGAAACTCTTTCTATTATTTCACTCTACCATGGCCATGGGCTTCTGGACTTGATTCTCATGATTATCATAGGGCTGCTCCTCTACCACCGAGGTAGATAGATTCCATCTTGATGCCATCCAGTTCCTACAATGAACATGCTATAGCCAACATACACCTCAGGATTCCATATGGCTAGGAGACTGAGTAATGGTGTAGTCAAACTATAACACCCTCAAGGTGAACTGTCGATGCACCTCAGGTCAAAGAACCAGACACACTACTGCAGCATCGAGTCAGTCATTGACGAGAAGGTAGACTCCCTAATGACTACTCGAGGTGGTCACGCTCAGTGCCCTCGTTCTCTAACGAGTATCTGTACTCTCGCTCTGGTGTCTCCACACCATAGACTCAAGACTCATCTACTAAAGAGAAGCGATTGTACACCAATCTTCTAGATCAATCACCATCCTCGTGATGATCCTATGGTCATGAGCAATTTATGAGTTAATAATGATTATTCATGTCTTAAATTTTCAACTCTTGAAAATATGAATTATCATTGCCATTAACTCAAAGGATGTATCACAGACACTAAATACACATATGTGATAGAAAATAACCAATTTATTGATTTTAGTCAAAATTATAATTTTGCCCGTAGAAGTGTATTACAAGTGTCAGCCAATTCTGGCTTCTAGGGCACATATATCTAACAATCTCTTCCATGCGTGGCTAGACTCCATCATCTTAGGAGGAAAGATGAATCTTGTAAATAGATGATTTGATGTTCATCTATTTTATGTATCACTTTTCTTATATTAATAAAATTTTTAATTTATTTAGAAATTAAAAGTGCACTATTTTCTTTTTCTTCATTTATAAGATCTAGATTTTGAACAATCTATGCTCTAAGAGATGCATCATGATTTGAGGATATGATGCATGCTTAGACAAGAGATAGATTGTATCAAAAAGAATAGATCCTTTTCTTTTTACTTGTGAGATTTAGTTAGATAGTTTATGCTTTAAGAGACTGACCGTGATCTGAGGATACGGTCCATGCTCAGAAAGGAGATAAGCTATACTAATTGAAATCACAAGTAGCGATGTTGCAGCAGAAAAAAGATATGACATCTATTTTACAAGGAGATTCAATCTCCTGAGGCTTCTCTTCTATATTGGGCTCATTAAGTTTTTCTTAAATATTATTTTATCAATCAGATTAGTTCTTCAATTCTTAAAAATAATCAAGTCTTTTTTTAATTTTTTAAACAACTGCCTTATATCCCTAAGGACTCGACCCGATTTACCCTATTCTACGGAGTAGTAGTCGATTAATTTTTATCTTTAATCACTCTCATGACAAGAGCGTATCAAATGTTAGCATCATTTTACTTTATTTTATGATCTCTTGCCTTCTTAATTCTAATATTTGCTTCTTATTATTGTAGGTCTAAAAAAAAGAGTAAAGAAGAGAATATATTATATTGCTTTCTAGGTCTTTATTTATTTATGTATTTTTTCTTTCTACTTTAGATTGCTTTATTATCTTTCTAGTAAAATAATTTTCTGCCTTTTATATAGAGTTAATTTTCTACCTATTTTAGACCTTCCTCTTATTTACTTCCCTTTTAATAGATTCTCTAAGTATGAAAATATATTTTTTTACCTTTTAATTTATTACTCTTAAAATAGATTTAAGTCCTTGCTTTACTTGTAGGTTACCTAGTCACCTTTTATTCTTTACATAATTTAGTTCTTATTTAGTTAGATTCTATAAATCTCTTCACACCTACTTAACTTAATTTAAAACTTACCTCTTAGTCTTTCTTGCTTAAAGATAATATAATATTTAAAAAAAATCATAAAACACTTAACTAAAATAGAAAAACTAATTAAACTTTAAAAGATTCTTACTTGTATTGGACATCCTCTCATTTTACATCTCATTTCCATAATTAACCTTAAGGGCATTAACCCATTAATCAGATAAGATGAAAATTTGATCATCCTTCCTTGGCCCAAAAATCACATCCATCATTCTGCATTAACCCAAGGCTTAATTTTAAAATTAATTAGACTTTAGCCCTAGAAATTTTGAGCTCAATAAGATAAGAAAGCTCTAGAGTTGGACTAGGTTTGGATTGATTAATTGCTCGGTGTCTAGGACAAGTGGTTTAAAAAGGTGGTTTTCAATTGGTTCTATTGTCTGACATAGTCTACTTAGTTGGTATCTAAGGAAAGCAACAAGTAGGAAACCTTCCACATCTTACACTTACCTGACCGAGTCAGTTAGTCAGTTTTGGACTTGAAGTGCTCAAAGGCGATCTTGGAAGTTAGAAGCTGGCTAGATCTAGGTTAATCATAGGGTAGAGAGTCCTTGCTTGTCTAACTTGATTGCAATTAACGTCCAAACATTAACTATTTTTTTTTCACTCTTCTCTTTCATTTCTAGATTTAAGACTCCTTAGGACCCATCTCTAGAACTCTTATCTATCCCTCCTTCCTTTCCTCTCTTCTTCTATAAAAAAATGATAAATAAATAAATAAATAAAATTTTGCAAAATTGCAACTTGGAAAATAAAATCTAGTCGACTTATGAGAATTGAATCAAACCCCATTTCAAGTCAAAGAATTGTTGAGACCATCATGGGTGAACCCAAACAAGAATCTAAATTTCTTAAGGACCTATGCTACCTTGTGGGCTCTGCCCAACCATCCTGTATAAGACTCCACGAGATTACGGTTGGTAATTTTAAAATTAAACTTCAAATAAATAATATGCTCCCCAAATTCACCAAAATTGAGGATGCCTACATTTTCGTTAGAGAATTTGAGGGGGTTTGTGAAACCATGAGAATACACCAAATGTCATAAGATACCATAAAACTTAGGCTAATCAATTTTGCACTTAAGGATAATACAAAAAAATGGTTATACAACCTGCCCAACCAGTCAACCACGACATTGGAAGGCTTCGTAAAGATGTTCTTAAGAAAATTTTTTTCCCATCACAAGACAACCAAGTTTAGAAACGAGATTAACCAGTTCTACCAATTAGAGGGAAAGTCTTTCTGGAAATGCCTAGATCGATTTAAAAACCTCCTAAGTCAATGTCCACATCATGGTATAGAGATTTGGAGGTTGTGCCAAATTGTCTATGAAGGTCTAGACCCAACTTCCAAAACAATGTTGGAATCAATGTGCCAGGGCCAATTCATGTATAACGAATCCGACGAGGCCTAGCAATTTTTTTAGGATCTTGCAGAAAAGAGTCTGCAATGGGAGTTGACTAGGAAAATCGAAAAACCCACACCAGTAAGAGGTGGGATGCACCAAGTCCAAACATTCCTAGCTACGGAGGCCAGAATTGCGACCTTGACCCATAGGATTGAAGCCTTAGAACTTCAAGGACACCCCCAAGCAAACCAAATATCAGCACCCATGTGCAATGGATGTGGTGCACTAGACCATATCTTGGAAGAATGTCCTTCACTAGGAAACATAATCAATGATGGGCTTGCACAAGTAAATGCAGCCTATCAAAGACCTACAAATGATCCTTATGCACCAACGTATAACTCGGGATGGAGAAATCATCCAAATTTTTCATGGTCACAAGGTTCTAATTCAGGTAGTCATGTCCGAAACTAGCCTTATCTAAGGACCAACCAAGCACCAGCTAATCCATTAGGATTTGGTCAAGAGAAAAGGTTGAACACTTTAGAAAAGGGGTTGGAAGTCTTGCTTAAATCAACTTTCGAAACCACATCTACACTAAACAATTTTATGCAAACCATAGGTCAATTATTAATTGCAAATACCCAGGCAATTGCCCATCTAGAAATGCAGCTAGGTCAGTTAGCCACCACAATTAGTGAAAGAGAAAAGGATAGATTACCAAGTCAACTTGAGGCTAACCCCAGGAGCTAGAACAACCAACTATCCCAACAGGGACCCCAGATCTACCAATGTAATGCCATTCATACATTAAGATTTGAAAAATAAATAGATAACCATATGGACACACCCAAAATAGAAGAAGAGATAGATGACCAACTATCTGAACCACTATTTGACTAGGACCAACTCAAAAAATCCAAAGCATCAAAACCTGATGCAACCCCAAATTCGACAGCAGAGCCCTTACCAGGAGTTAATGGACCAACTACTAAGGTTGTAGCATCCTTTCCTAATAGACTTAGGCATAATCGAAACTCAGCCCAATTAGATAAGATCTTGGAGGTCTTCAAGCAAGTTAAGGTGAACATTCCCTTACTAGACATGATCCTATAAGTTCCTGCTTATGCTAAATTCCTTAAGGATCTGTGTACCAAGAAAAAGACCACCAATGTACCTAAAAGAGCCTTTCTAGCAGCTAGTATGAGTTCATACTTGTCAAACCACATACCAGTAAAGTACAAAGACTCATGGTCCCCCACCATCTCATGTATTATGGGAGAAACCTTAATCGATAAGGCTCTATTAGATTTAGAGGCAAGTGTTAACATATTGCCACATTCCATATATGAGCAATTAGGATTAGAGAAACTCAAGCTAATGGAGATGACCCTACAACTAGCAGATCGATCCTTAAAAGTTTTAAGGGGAATAGTTGAGGATATGCTAATCAAAATCAGTGACTTCCTCTATCCAGTGGATGTTGTAATTTTAGAGACTGAACCTATATCAAATCCGAAGTGTCAAATCTCGATCATTCTAGGCTAATCATTTTTTGCCATAGCTAATGCTCAAATCAACTACCGAAATAGATTAATGAAACTTTCTCTTGGCAACATGTTAATAGATTTGAACATCTTCCATCTGACTAAAACAAACGATCTAAACTGAATTCAAGATAATGCATATGACCCCATTGACCTTAGTGATGAAGAGCTCGACTTTGAACTTTTGATGGACCAAGAATTTGAAAAGGTTGATGAAGTTGCTACAATCTGCAAGCATAGGATGGAATCAAGATGGGAGCCCCCAGTGGAACCACTTGAGTTAATGGTCAAACCACTGCCCAAACCATCGATTGAAGATGCACCAAACTTAGAGCTAAAATCACTCTCCAAGCACCTCAAATATGCCTACCTAGGTCTATCAAAAACTTTGCCGGTAATCATTTCAGCAGACCTAGACCTCATGCAAGAAGAAGAATTATTGACTGTCCTTAAAGAAAAACAAGAAGCATTAGGTTGGACCATGGCTAACATCAAGGGGATTAGCCCTTCAATCATTCAACATCGAATTTACCTAGGGGAAGATGCCAAGTCAACTAGAGACCCCCAAAGGAGGCTAAACCCTACTATGAAGGAGGTAGTAAAGAAAGAAATTCTCAAGTTGTTGGACAATGGAATTATCTACCCAATCTCGGATAGCTCATGGGTTACCCCAATCCAAGTGGTCCCTAAAAAGTCTAGGATCACAGTGGTCCAAAATGAAACAAATGAACTTATGCCGATGAGAGTTTAAACTGTATGGAGAGTCTGTATGGATTATAGAAAACTAAATGCGGTTACAAGAAAGGACCATTTTTCCCTACCATTCATCAATCAGAAGTTAGAGAGGTTAGCAGGATATGAGTTTTATTGCTTTCTGGATGGATACACCGGCTACAATCCAATTTTCATAGAACCTGAGGACCAAGAGAAGACCACGTTCATGTGCCCATTTGGAACATTCACCTATAGATGCATGCCCTTTGGTTTGTGTAATGCTCCATCTACTTTTCAAAGGTGCATGATCAGCATCTTTTCAGACATGATCAAGCGGTTTCTTAAAATTTTTATGGATGATTTTTTTCATTTTTGGCTTCACATTTTCTGAATGCTTACACCATTTATGACTACTCTTAAAAAGATGTAAAAAAAAATACTTAGTGCTTAATTGAAAAAATGCCAATTTATGATCAAACAAGGCATAGTTCTTAACCATGTGATCTCATAGAAAGGCATTGAAATGGACAAAGCCAAGATAGATCTAATTGCTAATCTTCCACCACCTAAATCAATCAAGGAAGTATGTTCATTTTTAGGACATGCTGGTTTGTATAGGTGGTTCATCAAGAATTTTAGCCAGATAACTCATCCACTAACCAATCTCTTAGTGAAGGAAGTCAAGTTCGAGTTTACTCTTGAATGTCTCGAATCCTTTGAGCATCCAAAAAAGAAATTAACTTCAACCCAAATTATTCACCCACCCGACTAGACAGCCCTTCGAACTCATGTGTGATGCATCTGACCATTCTATCAGAGCCATTCTGGGGCAAAGAATTAATAACGAGTCATCTATTATGCTAGTAGAACCTTCAATGACGCATATCTTAATTATTGAACAACTGAAAAGGAATTCTTAGCCATCGTCTTTGCACTTGAAAAGTTTAAAGCGTATTTGATGGGGTCGCGTACCATTGTGTACACTGATCACTCAGCCATTAGACATCTCTTAGCCAAGAAGGATGCCAAGGCACACCTAATCTGATGGATTCTACTACTCCAAGAATTTGACATAGAAATCGGGGATAAGAAAGGAACAAAAAATTTAGTAGCTGATCACCTATCCCAATTAATAAATGCACCCTCCAACGAACCACCAATTAGAGAATTTTTTTCTGACGAGCAACTTATGTCCGTGATGATTGAACCATGGTATGCTGATTTAGTCAATTACTTAGCTACCGATGAGATCCCCATGCACTGGACCACTCAGGATAAATAAATTCTTTTTCCAAGTGAAGTACTTCATTTGGGATGATCCTTGTTGAAACAATGTTCTGACCAAATCATTAGAAGATCTATCCCAAAACATGAGGTTAGAAGTATTCTATCATTTTGTCATGATCAAGCATGTGGTGGTCATTTTGGAGCCAAAAAGATAGCCACCAGGATGCTCCAAACCAGATTTTATTGGCCTAACCTATTTAAAGATACCTATTACTATTGCAAGAGTTGTGTTAGGTGCCAATAAGTAGGCTGGATCACAAAGAGAGATATGATGCCAATGAATCCGATTTTGATTGTGAAAATTTTTGATGTTTGGGGAATCAATTTCATGGGACCATTTCCAAATGCTTTTATGAATGAATATATTCTTGTAGCCATGGATTACGTGTCCAAGTGGATAGAGGCAGTGCAATGTTGATCTAATGACAATAAGACTGTTATCAAATTTCTTAAGGAACATATCCTCTCCCATTTTGGTATTCCAAGAGCTATCATGGGTGATCGTGGAATACACTTCTGCAATCGAGCCTTTGCATCACTAATGAAGAAGTACCATATTACGCACAAATTGGCTACACCCTATCACCCTCAGACCAGTGGGCAAGTTGAGGTCTCAAATCGATAAATCAAACAGATCCTAGAAAAGATGGTGAGCACAAATAGAAAGGACTGGTCACTGATGCTAGTAGATGCACTTTGGGCATACTGCATAGCTTACAAGACCAATTTTAGTATGTCACCATTTAGGATTGTGTTTGGCAAGGCATGTCATTTGCCTATAGAACTCGAACATAGGGCAATGTGGGCAATAAAAAAATTGAACATGAATTTGGATGTAGCTGGAGAACAAAAAAAATTATAGATAAATGAACTTGAGTAAATTAGGAATGAAGCCTACGAGAATACTAGAATATATAAAGGAAAAACTAAGGCATTCCATGACCAAGCAATTATTAGAAAATCTTTTAAGCTTGGATAAAGTGTTCTCCTATATAATTCTAGGCTTCACCTCTTCCCAGAAAAATTAAGATCAAAATGGACTGGGCCAGACATAGTCAAGAAAAATTTTTCACATGGAGCCATTGAAATTAAAAATCCAAATAATTGTACCATCTTTAAAGTAAATGGTCAAAGAATAAAATCATTCTTGGAGCTGGCCACTGAAGAAATAGAGGAGGCTATGATATTGTATGAACCTCGGTAAGGCTAAGATGTCTGGCTGAAGACATTAAATTTAGTGCTTATTAGGAGGCAATCCAATTTCTTTAAATTATTATTATTATTATTTTCTATGAAATAAATAGAGATACCCACCTTCAAGTTTTGGACTTTCAAGTCAACTCACACCAGATCACCTTCAACATGGAGAACATTATCACCAGGTGTATTCTTTTCTTCAACTCCTATTTATTTTCTTTTTGTTACACTCTTACTCTTTCCACCCCATTGAACACAATGTCGATTAAGTTGGGAGGTGGGGGATAAAAACTTAGAACATGAGAAGATGAGAGTGTCCATGGACCTACTGTGCTTTAAAATTGAGAGGAATTAGGCATCTCTGTAGCAATTGATGCATAGTTTAGATTAGATGTAAGGTGTCAAGGGACTGCACATTAAGAAAACCCAATAGATGGTTAAGTATAGATTAAGAATTGATTTCTAGACCCTTCTAATCACTCTAGTATTAATGTCTAAAGGGCAGTCTATCTTTTATAGGTATAAAGGGAATGTCCTGATGCCTACGACACTTACAACAAAAAAAAAAGAAGAGCAAATTCTAAACATTGGTCTGCCATTGAGTAATCGAACCTCGTTTCCTAATTAAGCAATGATGTTCACATCAAAAAGTGGGCAATGTGAAGAAGCTTTACTGTATAGCTGCTTTAGCCCATAACTTAGTAGACTTAAGTTGGTAAGCCTGAAGGGTGTTTTACACCTAATGCTCTAAAATCAACTGATTTGGGAGTCATTGGCCTAAAACTCATTACATGAGTTGAATTGAATGCCAATAGGACCAAGGCATTGCACAAACTATATACTGTCAAAAAAAAAGGAAAAATGAAAGAATGAGTAAGCAGAAGTATAAACCATAAACCTATCTTAGATTAAGACAAACCAAGGATAAAGTCAGGAGTAGACCAAGAAAAAGTTTAGAAAGAAAATTTGATATTTTTCGCTTAGCTATTCTATCGGACAGCCTTAATTTCCCAATGACACACTTTATTAAGCTTCTTTCTATACAACAATTTCTTTAGAATTACCTAAAGATTCTCATGACTTAGTACACTGGTATTTGATACTAATCTTTCTTTTGCTCGAGGATGAGCAGAGTTCATGTTGGGGGGTGTAATAAGTACTTAATATACTATAATAAAAAGCACTAAATGTTGTTGCATTGTATGTTTATTAGTTTAATTTGATGCTTCTTAATCTCTTTTTTAGATAATTAGGAGATTGGGCTCATACAAGCTAATCCAGACTCAAATTGGCTCAACCAAGCAAAAATTAGATATCTAATGGGCTAAGAGTAAATAACTCAAAGGGTTAAGTCAGGATCAATGGCTAGGAAGCAATTCATTGAAGATCCAAGGGCCTAGAAGAAGGATAGTTGCTTTAATGGTTTGGATCGAAAATAATTGATCAAAGGGTTGGGAATTGAGGCACGTATCTATGAAACTCTAACCCAAATTGGAGCCTAATCTAAAGATCCCACATGATCCATCCCAAACTGATTTAGCAAGGATCACAGAGTGGAAAGAAAGAAGAAAATGCCAAAGAGAGAAATAAATTATATGCTATTCTCTTTTTACCTTATTTTTCACACCCCAATTAGAAGTCTACACCAAATCAAAGATTTCTCATGCACACTTCATCCGATCCATCCATTCCTATTGTTGGGAATAAATTCCGCTCCAACTGAAGTCCAGTATGATGCTTCACCTAATGTAACTGGTAATCACAGAAAAGCTTCGATTGAAAATTCTTCCTTCAGTAGTCAAACTCCTTCCGGACTCCTCCAGTAGCCGAACTCCTTCCGGATCCCTCCAGCAGCCAAACTCCTTTCGGACCCCTCTAGCAGTCTAACTCCTTTCAGACCCCTCCAACAGTCGAATTCCTTCCGAACTTCTTCTTCAGTCAAGCTCCTTCTAGACTTCTTCTTCAGCCAGACTCCTCCATCAGTCGAGCTCCGTTTGGACTTCTCCTACAGTCGAACACCTCCCAAACTTGTCCTTCAGTTGAACTCCTCTATCAGTTTGACTCCTTCCAGACTTCTTCTTTAGCTAGACTTTTCAATTAGTCGGACTCCTTCTGGACTTCTCCATCAATCGAACTCCATCTGAATTCCTCTAGTGGGTTACTTTAAGATTTTAACTAGCATTCCTCCCAAATGATCCCCTCTAGCCATATTTTCTTTAGAAGTCTAAACTCCTCTAGAATTGATATATGTCAAAGCTCTTCATGAACCAATGCTTGCTTCCTCCAAACTTCAACTATTAAATCTCAATGAATGGGCATATCACGATAATGAACACTTCTCTCCATAACAAACTCCATGTGGCCCCGAGCAGCCCACTACCGGATGGTTACCACTGTCACTATCAGTCTATTATAGGCGATACTTCTCTCCATAACAAACTCCATGTGGCCCTTAGCGGGCCACTATCGAATGGTTATGGCTATCACTATGAGTCTATTACAGACTCTATCTATAAAAAGGGACCCTCTAGATACGTTTTCTTGAATCTCTCTTCTCCTTTGCAAAACTCTGTTGAATTCTTTCCTAAGCACTCCATTTCTATTGGTCAGAAGAGTTAACTTGATCATCGAAAAGTCCTATCAGAGCCACCACCACCAACTTTGGATGGAACTTTATTTTGCAGATCACTGATGGTGACCACTTCTTCCTCAACTCTAGATCGATCTGATGTCAACCAAATTTTGTACCAATAGAATTAGCACTGAAGGAAGGGCCCTCTATTCTTGAGATTTTCTTATTCTTAAAGGAGTGTTTACTAGTGATCTCTCTTCTTACTTTCTAGAGTTCTTCTCAGAAAAAATGCTTACCAGGAAAGCTTCGATCCAACGGTCAATGGCCTCTACAGCCAGATCCCATCCAAATCTATCCGCTCCCACTTTAGCTCTGGCAACTCAAGCTCCACCTGCAGCCATGGTGGATGCAAAGCAGTTCAACCTGCTAGTCCAGCAGATTCACGATCTTATAGAAGTGGTGCAGGCCATACATCGGCAGACTTAGATGCCAATTCGATTGGAGGAAGCTTCTCCAAAGCCCCATGATCCAATCTAGGGATGGTCGACTTGGGCTAGCATACCCGTCGCCCCTAAGAAGGAGAAATAGATAGCAAAGGATCCTTGTTTAGATCAAATTTTTTTTTTGAAAGAGACCTTTTCCATCTACAACTAGAAGCCTTCCAAGATCTACGATCGAGATGACATCCTCGAGCAGAAACTGCAAGAGATAGACTGGTAGATTGAGGAACTCCTCCACGTTGCCCTCGCTCACCATGATGATGTCTGCACCGATCTTCATTTCTCTCTCCAAATTATACAAGAGCCTATTCTACCAAACTTTAAGCTTCCCCAATTTTAAAGCTACGATGAAACCTCTGATCCAGTCAATCACTTGATGGCCTTCCAGACCAAAATGCTGCTCCATGGTGCACCAGTCACCATCATATACCAAGCTTTTCTATCTAACTTGAAGGGAGCAGCAAGAAACTGGTACTCGACATTGATGCTAGGTATGATTTTCTCCTTTGACTAGATGAGCCATCAGTTTGTGGCTCATTTTGTTAGTAGTTAGCATCCCCATCGAGGTTTGGATTTCTTGATGAGTATCATGCAGAAGGAGGAGGAATCTTTTTGGGCTTATGTCACTCAATTTAATGCTACTGCATTGGAGGTCCAAAACCTAGACCAGTCTATTGCAATGGCCGCACTCAAGGGCGACCTTTAGAAGAATGATTTGTTGTTCTTCCTGGAGAAGAAGTATCCTAGAAACTTTATTGATCTACTAGCTCATGCTAAAGAATATTTTCAAGTGGATGAAGCCTTCAAGATGAAGGATGAGAAAGTCATAGAAGAGCAACAGGTGGGTGAGTCTAATAAATTCATAGTTGATGGAGGGCCGAATGAAGTTCAGCCATAGTCACGGACTCCCCCCAAAGGCAAGTGAGCCCAAACTCCTCCTCAAGCTCGTCATCAAAGAAGCCCCGATAGAAGGACATGAAGAAGTTCTCCCTTCAGAAGGTTTCACAACTAGGCCCCCCTCAATACTTCAAAAACATAAGTATTGATGGAGATCAAGGAGCAGCAGCCAAGGCTTAAAAGGATGTGCACTCATCCTAGCAAGCACAATCCTAGCAAATACTGCCTCTATCTTAATGACCACGGCCACGATACTGAAGAATGCATTCAACTCCAAGATGAGGTCGAGGAGCTCATCAGGAGAGGCTAGCTAGGTCGATTTCTCAGACACCAGCCTAAAGCAAGAGAAGATCAATCGAGGGCACTACCACTGCCAGAATCACCAAGGAAGAAGGAAAAATAAGAAGATCGACCGCCTCTCGACATCACCGACACTATCTCTAGGGGACTTCGATGAGAAGAGGCCAGTCGATCTAAGATATCAATGAAGAGATGAAGGACTAAAAAACTCATAAACTTCACTGAGGGTAATATCCAAGACAATCCAGAGCGTAGGTGGATTTCCTGGTAGTAAAGGCTCCCTCTGCTTATAATGCAATTCTTGGCTGATCTGATCTAAATGCACTTCGGATGGTGGTGTGAACTTATTATTTGAAGATGAAGTTTCTAACAAGTTACGGGATCGAAAAGATCAGGGGAGATCAAGCTCTAACAAGTCACTGCTACTCGATTGTCCTGTAAAAGAAAGAATAGTCCGACCCTTATCCTGTTGATGGGCTAGATGTCTGGGATAACCTCATGGAAGAAAGGGGAGTACCGATGGAAGATCTTATCTTAGTCCTTCTGAATGATGGAAATGCGGAGCATACAGTGTAAATTGGCTCCAATTTGGAAGATGAAGTTTGGGAGCAGCTTATCGCCTTTTTACGAAGGAATGCCGATAAATTTTTTTTTTAAAATAATAAAAATTAAAAATAAAATTCTAAATTAAAGCTAGGATCAAAATTTTAATATTATTTTAGACACAATCTCCGGCAACAGCGCCAGAAACTTGATGCGTGCTAATCTATAGCTATGGCAAGTGCACTAGTCGATCATGTAATAAAGTGAATGAGTAGAGTATCATCCCTAGAGGATTGGAAAATAAGTATTGAAAAGCTCTTTTCTATGCTTTATTTAGAAGACTACTTTACGAGAATAAAAAATTAAAGAATAAAATAAAAAAAATAATTAAAAATTTTAAGGAAATAAAGAGAGTGTAATTATTAGGATTTTAAACTTAAGAGCAATGTGTTACTAAGGCAATCCATTCACCAACTTAGTCAATACAATATTCAGATTATTAGATTAATTTTATTTCTTATGATGGTGGAGTCTCCTAATTTATTCACTATCCTTTGGTCCAGGCAAAGCAAAACTATCAATATTTATTAATTACCCTTTAGTCTAGGTATAATTTAAATAAATATTAATGCATTAAATTTTGTGAAACCCTCTAATTAAAATATGCTACGTCCAAAGCGTACTAAAATTCCTGCATGCATATGAATTCTTATTTGATTCATAATACAAGGTATATAATCAAGAAGCAATAACATAGATGAACTTGGTCCGTAACATTTATGTTCATCAGATCAATTAGAAGATGGCCAGTAATATAAAAGCATTAAGATCAGATTTATATACTCCTCATATATAAAACTAAAAATTAAAAATAAACCACACTGAATATTGCATCAAAAGAGTGGCTACACCTTAGCCTTAGTAAAAGAAAATTTAGTTAATAATAACAAGTTCAAAAATAGTAAATAAAATAAAAAGCACAAAGAAACTAGACTGTTTAATTACTGAAATTGATTATCTATTGCTCTTGGTGTGGAGAACTTGGGGAAGAAGAAGAAGTTCCTTGATCACTGTTTTGATTGTTGGAAGAAAAAATTAAAAATCCTTTCCTTTCTCTCAAAAATCTCTCTTTTCTTTCTACCTCAATCCTCTCTCTCTTCTTTTTCTTTTTCTTCTTTTTTTTTTACAATCTCCCCTCTCTCTCTCTCTTCTTTTTTTTTGTTTCTCTCACTCTTTTTTTCTTAAATTCAATTCTCGGCTCGTTTGAAGTCTGTTTTGCCTAAAATTTATTTTATCTAAATTAGAAAAATAAAATCTTTATATTGGTGGCCTTCTTTCCTACATAAAATTAACAAAATATTAATTTTTTAAAAAATATATTAATTTATTTTATAATTTAATACTTTTATTAGTATATTTTTATCACTTATCACTTGGTCAAAGAAGAGATGAAAGTACATTAACTAATCTACTACATAAGTCAGATCCTAAGGGATGCCAAGACCAGGTATACAAAGTTGAAAAAATTGAATTATGCTCTTCTAATTATAGTAAGAAGACTTCGACCTTACTTTCAGGGACATGCTATGATGCTCCTTATTGACCAGTCGATTAGAGTGATCCTTCATCAAATGGATGCTTCTGAAAGAATTATAAAATGGGTCATTGAATTAACAGAGTTCGACATCAACTATCGACCTAGGCTAGCAATCAAGGCCCAAGCACTAGCTGACTTTATAGTTGAATGTACCATCCATGATGATGTCAAGCTTCGACATCCTAATCTTTATTGTATATCGATAATAAAGGGAGACTACCCCCCAAACTTAATCTCATGACAAACATAGCCCGCTAGGAATAGGAGGAGAACCTCATCCTAATGTGAGCAAAGTTGAAGGCCTCGTTCATTTTAGATGAGATGAGGGGAGAGGCCCTAACAATGGCCCTAATGTACCCCTACAGCCCATTAAAAATAGAAGAAGAACCTCATCCTAACGTTAGCAAAGTCGAAGGCCTCGTTCATTTTAGATGAGATGAGGGGAGAGGCCTTGACAACAGCCCTAATGTGCCCCTATAGCCCATTAAGAATAGGAGGAGAACCTCATCCTAACGTGAGCAATGTCGAAGGCCTCATTCATTTTAGACGAGATGAGGGGAGACGCCATGACAATGGCCCTAAAGTGCCCCTATAGCTCGATAGGAATAGGAGGAGAACCTCATCCAAACGTGAGCAAAGTTGAAGGCCACCTTCATTTTAGATGAGATAAGGAGAGAGGCCCTAACAACGGTCCTAACGTATCCCTACAGTCCATTAGGAATAGGAGGAGACCCTCATCCCAACATGAGCAAAGTCGAAGGCCTCATTCATTTTAGATGAGATGAGGGGAGAGGCCCTAACAACGGCCCTAATGTGCCCCTATAGCCCATTAGAAATAGGAGGAGAACCTCGTCCCAACGTGAGCAAAAATTGAAGGCCTCATTCATTTTAGATGAGGTTAGCGGAGATGTCCAGACAATGGCCCTAACGTGCCCCTACAATCCATTAGGAATAGGAGGAGAACCTCATCCTAAGGTGAGCAATGTCGAAGGCCTCGTTCATTTTAGATGAGGTGAGGGAAGAGGCCCTGACAACGACCCTAATGTGCCCTATAGTCATTTAGGAATAGAAGGAGAACCTCATCATAACGTGATCAAAGTGGAAGGCCTCATTCAAAGTTGAAGGTTCCATTCATTTTAGACGAGATGAGGGGAGAGGATCTGACAACGGCCATAATGTGCCCCTACAACCTATTAGGAATAGGAGAAAAACCTCATCCTAATGTATGCAAAGTCGAAGGCCTCGTTCATTTTAGACGATATGAGGAAAGAGGCCCTGATAATGGGCCTAATGTGCCCTTACAGTCCGTTAGGAATAAAAAGAGAACCTCTTCCTAGCGTGAGCAAAGTCAAAAGTCTTATTTATTTTAGATGAGATGAGAGGAGAGGCCTTGAGAATGACCTTAATGTGCCCCTACAAACCGTTAGGAACAGGAGGAGAACCTTATCCTAACGTGAGTAAAGTCGAAGGCCTCGTTCTTTTAGATATGGTAAGGGAAGAAGTCCTTGCAACGGTCCTAATGTGCCCCTACAGCCTATTAGGAATAGGAGAAGAACCTCATCCTAACATGAGCAAAGTCAAAGGCCTTGTTCAAAGTCAAAGGCCTCATTCATTTTAGACGAGATGAAGGGAGAGGCTCTTACAACGACCCTAATGTGCACCTACAATCCGTTAGGAATAAAGAGGAGAACCTCATCTTAACGTGAGAAAAGTCGAAGAAGGCCTCATTCATTTTAGATGGCAAGAGGGAAGAGGCCCAGACAATGACCCTAATGAGCTTCTATGGTCCATTAGGAACAAAAAGAGAACCTCGTCCTAACGTAAGCAAGGTTGAAGGCCTCATTCATTTTAGATGAGATGAGGGAAGAGGCCCAGACAATGGCCCTAATATGCTCCTATAGCCTGTTAGGAATAAGAGAATTACCTTATCCTAATATGAGCAAAATCGAAGGCCTCATTCATTTTAGATGAGCTGAGGGCAGAGGCCCTGACAATGGCCTTAATGTGCCCCTATAGCTCATTTGAAGTAGGAGGAGAACCTCATCCTAACGTGAGCAAAGATGAAGGCCTCACTCATTTTAGACGAGGTGAGGGAAGAGGCTCTAACAACTGTCCTAATGTGCCCCTGTAGTCCGTTAGGAATAGGAGGAGAATCTTATCGTAATATGAGCAAAGTCAAAGGCCTTGTTTATTTTAGACGAGATATGGGGAGAGGTCCTGACAACGGCTCTAATATGCCCCTATAGCCATTTAGGAATAGAAGGAGAACCTCATCCTAACATGATCAAAGTTGAAGGCCTCATTTAAAGTCAAAGGTTTCATTCATTTTAGGTGAGATGAGGGGAGAGGACCTGACAACGACCATAATGTGCCCCTACAACCTATTAGAAATAGGAGAAGAACCTCATCCTAATGTGTGCAAAGTCGAAGGCCTCACTCATTTTAGACGATATGAGGAAACAGGCCCTGACAATGGCCCTAATGTGCCCTTACAGTCCGTTAGGAATAAAAAGAGAACCTCTTCCTAGCATGAGCAAAGTCAAAGGCCTCATTCATTTTAGACGAGATGAGAGGAGAGGCCTTGAGAATGACCTTAATGTGCCCCTACAATCCATTAGGAATAGGAGGAGAACCTTATCCTAACATGAGTAAAGTTGAAGGCCTCGTTCTTTTTAGATAAGGTAAGGGATGAAGTCCTTGCAACGATCCTAATGTGCCCCTACAGCCTGTTAGGAACAGGAGAAGAACCTCATCTTAACATGAGCAAAGTCAAAGGTCTCGTTTAAAGTCAAAGGCCTCATTCATTTTAGACGAGATGAAGGGAGAGGCTCTGACAACGACCCTAATGTGCACCTACAATCCGTTAGGAATAAGAGAACAATCTCATCCTAACGTGAGAAAAGTCGAAGGCCTCACTTATTTTAGACGACAAGAGGGAAGAGGCCCAGACAACGACCCTAATGAGCTCCTACGGTCCATTAGGAATAGGAAGAGAACCTCATCCTAACGTAAGCAAAGTTGAAGGCCTCATTCATTTTAGATGAGATGAGGGGAGAGGCCCAGACAATGGCCCTAATATGCTCCTATAGCCTATTAGGAATAAGAGGATAACCTTATCCTAATATGAGCAAAGTCGAAGGCCTCATTCATTTTAGACGAGCTGAGGGCAGAGGCCCTGACAATGGCCTTAATGTGCCCCTACAGCAGCTCATTTGAAATAGGAGGAGAACCTCATCCTAACGTAAGCAAAGATGAAGGCCTCACTCATTTTAGACGAGATTAGGGGAGAGGCTCTAACAACTGTCCTAATGTGCCCCTATAGCCCATTAGGAATAGAAGGAGAATCTTGTTGTAATGTGAGCAAAGTCAAAGGCCTTGTTCATTTTAGACGAGATATGGGGAGAGGCCCTGACAACGGCCCTAATGTGCCCTTATAGTCCATTAGGAGTAAGAGGAGAACCTCATCCTAACGTGAGCAAAATCAAAGAGGAGAACCTCATCCTAATGTGAGCAAAGTCAAAGGCCTCATTCATTTTAGATGAGTTGAGGAGAGAGATCCTGACAACGGCCGCCCTAATATGCCCCTACAGTCCACTAGGAATAGGAGAAGAACCTCATCCTAATGTGAGCAAAGTCGAAGGCCTCATTCATTTTGGATGAGATGAGGGAAGAGACCTTGACAATGGCCCTAATGTGCTCCTATAGCCCATTAGAAACAGTGGGAAAACCTCATCCTAGCATGAGTAAAGTTGAAGGCCTCATTCATTTTAGAGGAGGTGAGGAGAGAGGCCCTGACAATGACCCTAATGTGCCCCTACAGCCCATTAGGAATAGGAGGAGAACCTCATCCTAATATGAGCAAAGTCGAAGGCCTCATTAATTTTAGATGAGATGAGGAGAGAGGCCCTGACAAAGGCCCTAATGTGCCCCTACAATCCATTAGGAACAGGTGAAGAACCTCATCCTACCATGAGCAAAGTCAAAGGCCTCATTCATTTTAGATGAGATGAAGGGAGAGGCCCTGACAATGGCCCTAATGTACCCCTACAACCCATTAGGATTGGTAGGAGAACCTCATCCTAATGTTTGCAAAGTCAAAGGCCTCTTTCATTTTAGATGAGGCAAGGGGAGAGGCTCTGACAATGACCCTAATGTGCCCCTATAGTTTATTGGGAATAGAAGGATAACCTCATCCTAACGTGAGCAAAATCGAAGACCTCGTCCATTTTAGATGGGATGGAGGGAGAGGTCCCAAATGCACCCCCACATGCCATGTTAGGAATAGAAGGAGAACCTCATCCTAACGTGAGCAATGTCGATGACCTCGTCCACATAAGACAGGATGGAGGGTGAGATCCTATCGACAATCCTAATGTACCCCCATAATCCATGATAAGAATAGAAGGAAAGCCTCATCCTAACATGAGCAAAAGTTGGAACCTCATAGACAAAAGACGTGGAGAAGGAAGAATCTCGGTGGAGAATCCTTACACATGTTTTTTCATAACAACCTGACTACATCAAATGCGAAAGGCAAAATCTTATCCTGATTTGCAAAAGAGGTCCTAGTTCGACATCCACAATAAGCCCGGCATCCACAACGAGCTCGGCATCCATAACAAGCATTTCATAAGAAGATGATAGAAAGAAAAATGAGGTAAAGAAGGTAAGGCCACAAATAGGCCTCAGATTCATGCAAAACAAAAATAGCAAAAAATATATTATTCCATTACAAAATTGAGTTCACTACAAGCAAAGCATAGGCCAACAAGGTCAATTACACTAAAAAAAGAAAAATGTACAACTACTAGAGGATCTCAACCTCAAAGGGTGGAGCTGGATCGCTCTCGGTAGCCTCAGGTTTTTGAGCTAGTTCGAGCACCTCTGCGGCTGGTTCAGATGGGCCAGAAGCGAGCTCATCGAAGGAAAGATCGACTACAACATTAGATGGTCCCACATCCACATCGTCTTCCTCCTCCAGAAAGCTAAGGTCGAGCTTGGGGAACCTCTAGGCTACCCTATCTTCGTAGAGCTCGAAACTCTTGATAAACGCTTCTTGGCTGAGCTCGACGTTCAGGTTTCGCATCTTGGAAGAGGTCTTGAACTCTTCCATGGCTCAGATCATTGCCTCCAAGATCGACTTCACCATTTGGGTATCTAGTTCGGTGACCCTATTTTTGGCTTCCATTCTCCTCTCCTCCTTCAGGGCCAGTGTGGCTTTTAGTCTGACCGAGGCAAACTCCTCTTTGTGGAGCACATCCTGAAGTCTTCTGATGTCCGTCGCCTTCTCCTCGACATCAAGTGCAGGAACCTAGGATCAAACTTTGGCCATCATCTTTTTTCCTTCCTTCAAATTTCGATCTTGAGAGTAGGAGGACTATTGTTGCGGATACACCTCACTCCAGTCGAAGTCCAATCTGATGCTTAGCCTAATGTAACTAATAATCACAGAAAAGCTTCGATAAAAAATTCTTCCTCCAACAGCCGAACTTCTTCGGAACTCCTCCAGTAGCCAAACTCCTTTCGGACTCCTCCAGTAGCCAAACTCCTTCCAAACTCCTTCAGTAGCCAAATTCCTTTCGGACCCCTACAGCAGTCAAACTCCTTTCGGACCCCTCCAGTAGTCAAACTCCTTTCGAACCGCTCCAGCAACTGAACTCCTTTCGAACCACTCTAGCAACTGAACTCCTTTTGGACTTCTCCTTTAGCCAAACTCCTCTCAGACCTCTCCTTTACTCGAACTCCATCATTAGTCAGAATCCTTCTGGACTTCTCCTTCAGTTGGACTCCTCCATCAGTCGGACTCCTTCCAAGCTTTTCTTTCAGCCAAACTCCTCCCAGACTTTTCCTTCAATCAGACTTCTCCGTCAGTCAGACTCCTTCTGGACTTCTCCATCAGTCGAACTCCATCGAAATTCCTCTAGTGGGTTACTTTCAGATTTGAACAAGCATTCCTCTCAGATGATCCCCTTTAGCTGTATTTTCTTTAGGAGTCTGAACTCCTCTGGAATTGATATATGCCAAGCTCTTCACCAACCAACTCCTGCTTCTTCTAAACTTCGACTATTAAATCTCAACGAATGGATATATCATGACTATAGATACTTTTTTTCGTAACAAACTCTACATGGCTCCGAGCGGCCCACTACTAGATGGTTACGACTGTCACTATCAGTCTGTTACAGATGACACATATCTCTATAATAAACTCCATGTGGCCCCGAGCAGCCCACTACCGAATGGTTATGGCTGTCTCCATCAGTCTGTTATAGGCTCCATCTATAAAAAGGGACACTCCAGATACATTTTCTCAAAATTCTCTTCTCCTTTCCAAAACTCTGCTGAATTCTTTTCTGAGCACTCCATTTTTATTGGCCAAAAGAGTTGATTTGATCATCGGAGGATCCTGCCAGAGCCACCACCACTGACTCTGGATGGGACTTCATTTTGCAGGTCACCGACGGCGACCTCTTCTTCCTCGACTCCAACTAGATCCGACATCAATCTGATTCTACACTAGCACCTATCATATCTTTAGTCCCATATTGCTTAATCAATAAATACTCCTAGCTCCTAGCATCTATAAAAAATCTCTAAGGCTTCAACCAAAACCATTCTTCCATCCATCTCCATCTAGCCCTAGCCTTCACACCTCCTCTCTCTCTCCACATAAGTCTCAACTTTTCTTTCTTTCTTCTTCTTGCTCCACAAAACACTCTTCTTCCTCTTTTCTTCCTACAGGTTAGAAGCAAGAAGATGGTAATGGTGAACAGCATCCCTTTCATGCATGGCTAGGCTCCATCATCTCAGGAGGGAAGATGAATCTTGTAAATAGATGGTTTGATGTTCATCTATTTTATATACCTCTTTTCTTATATTAATAAAATTTTTGATTTATTTAGAAATTAAAAGTATACTATTTTCTTTTGCTTCATTTATAAGATCTAGATTTTGAACAATTCATGCACTAAGAGATGTATCATGATTTGAGGATACGATGCGTGCTCGATAAGAGATAGATTGTATCAAAAAGAATGGATCCACTTTTTTTCTTGTGAGATTTAGTTAGATAACTTACACTCTAAGAGACTGATCGTGATCTGAGGATACGATCCATGCTCAGAAAGAAGATATACTAACCAAAATCACAAGTAGCGGTGCTGCAGTAGAAAATAGATATGACATCTATTTTACAAGGGGATTTGATCTTCTGAGGCTTCTCTTCTATATTGGACTGATTAAGTTTCTTTTAAATTTTATTTTATCAGTCAGATTAGTTCTTCAATTCTTAAAAACAACCAAGTCTTCTTTTAATTTTCTAAATAACTGCCTTAGATCCCTAAGGAGTCGACCCGATTCACCCTATTCTATGGAGTAGTAGTCGATTAATTTTTATCTTTGATCGCTCTCACGATAAGAGCGTATCACATATCATCTACATAGACATCCATGATGCGGTCGATCTGCTACTTAAAAATTTTATTCACTAGGCATTGGTATGTTGCACCTATACTTTTAAGTCCAAACGATATGACCCTGTAACAGTAATGATCATGATTAGTAATAAAAGTAGTCTTCTCCTCATCTTCTGATGCCATACATATTTAATTATAATTAGAGAAGGCATCCATGAAGGTAAGAAGCTTGTGGCTCGAAGTCGCATCCATTGACTGGTCGATCCTGGGTAAAGGGTAGCTATCTTTTGGGTATGCTACATTCAAATTCATGAAGTCTATGCACATCCTCCACTTGCCATTAGCCTTTTTGACCAGAATAATATTCGCAATCTGATCTGGGTATAGCACTTCTCGAATGAATCCCGTCTTGAGAAGTTTGTCAACATCATCCATTATCGCCTTTTGTCTTTTCGGTGCAAAACTATGTTTCTTCTGCTTCACTGATCGACACTTAAGATCTACACCCAGATGGTGCTCCATGACTTCTATATCGATTCTAGGCATATCTACAGGCACTAAAGTGAAGACTTCAACATTTTTTTGCAAGAAGGTGATAAGCTGCTTTCTAACCTCTCCTTTTAGGCCCGAGCTGATCTTCATAGTATGTTTTTTACTTCCATCATTCAGATGGATCTTCTCAAGGTCATCGATGGGTTCTCCTCTTTCTTCAGATAGATCATCACAAATCAAGTCCATCCATCGAATAAAGGTCTGTTTGTCTCCCACCTACAAGGCTATATTGTAACAATACCGAGCTAGTGCTTGATCTCCTCTGACCTCTCTGACTCCATGCCTGATTGAAAACTTCATCTTCAGATAGTAAGTGAAAACTACAGCTCAAAGTGCATTCAACCTGGATTGGCTAAGGATTGCATTATAGGCAGAAGGGGATTTAACTATCAAAAAATCAACTTATGCTATAGATTGCTTTACATATCGATCGGCTACCACAGGCAACATTATTATCCCTTCCATTAGCACTGCATCACCTGTGAATCCTACCAACGAGGAATTTGTTGCGCCCATCCTATCATCAGATATGGATATTTTGGAAAAAGCATTATAAAATAAGACATCAACAAAGCTTCTATTATCAATTAAAACTCAGTGTATATCATAACCAACAATATTCAAAGTAACTACAATCGCGTCATTATGTGAAAGTTGAACTCCCTAGACATCTTCTTCAGTGAAGGTGATGGGCTCCTCAGTCCGTTGCCTCTTTGCCGACTCTGCTGATTCATTTCGTTGGCTTCTCCGCATCGATGTCCTCCGATGATAGTGTTGATGACTCTAAGACGGAGTCGATCTCCTTGGAGCTTGTCTCATGGAGGTGGTTCAAGTTATGGTGAGGCTCTCAAACAATCTTCTCACCACTTCGGTCGGTTCCTAATTAGTCGATCTAGCCAACCTCTCCTAATCAATTTTTCAATCTCATCCTAAAGCTGGATGCATTCTTTAGTATCGTGACCATGGTCACGATGGTGAAGGCAGTACTTATTGGATTTGTGGTTGGTCGGATGAGTCTGCATATTTTTGGGCTCTGCCAGCTGCTCCTTTATCTCCATCAGCACCTACATCTTTAAGACGTTCAAGAGAGCATAGTTGTTGAATCTTCTGAAAGAAGGTTCTGTCAGGTCCTCTAATCCGGGCTTCCCTATCGATGAGCTTGAGGAGAAGTTTACGCTCATCTATGCAAGAAATAGGAGTTTGGGAGCATGGCCGAGCTTCATTTAGCTTTCTTTCAGGTGCGGGTTGGTTGGGTTCACCCGTTTGCCGCTCTCTTGTGGCCTCGTCATTCTTTAATTTGAAGGCTTCTTCCGCTCGGGCATAACCTTCAGCCCGGACTAGCATATTAAAAAAATCCCTGGGATACTTCCTCTCTAGGAGTGATAGAAGATTATTTTTTTGAAGGCTGCCCTTTAATATGGCCATAGCTATAGATTGATCTAAGTTTTGGACCCCTAATATAGTCCCATTAAAATGACTAATGTAAGCTCAGATTAACTCTCCATCTTTCTACTTTATGTTGATGAGAGAATCTAAACATCATCTTGGATGCTGGCTGCTTATAAAATGAGCCACAAACTAATGGCTCATTTGATCAAAAGAGAAGATTGTACCCGACTTAAGACTCGAGTATTAGTTTCTTGCTACTTCCTTCAAGGTAGATGGAAAAGCTCGACACAGGATGGCATCTGATGTGCCATGAAGCAGCATCATCATCCAAAAGGTCTCCAGGTGGTCGACCGGATCAGAGTTCCATCATAGGTCTTAAATTGAGGAAGCTTGAAGTTTTGTGGTATAGGTTCTTGCATGATTTTGATGGAGAAAAGAGGATCGACGTAGATAACATCATGGTGAGCCAGAGTGGTATGGCGAAGCTCCTTAATTCACTGGTTCATATCTTGAAGCTTCAGGTCGAGAGTATCATCTTGACTATGGAATTTTGAAGGTTGCCGACTGTAGATGGGAAAAGTCTTCTCTGAAGAAGAGTCATAATCAAAATAGGAGCTCCCTACACTCTGCTTTCCCTTCCTAGAGATGATGGGTCAGCTGACCTAGGTTGCCCTTTTCGACACTGGCTCTTGAAGCTTCAATTATGGGCTTTTTGGTCAAGCCATCATCGGAGGCTGCTGTATGGCCTACACCATCATGGTGAGGCCTCGAATCTACTGCATTAGTTGGTTGAACTACTTTGGATCCACCATGGCTGCTGGTAAAGGAGGTTGGGGAGTGGATGATGGAGCCAAAATGGATAGATCCAA
Source organism: Cocos nucifera (assembly GCA_006176705.1). Classification (NCBI taxonomy): domain Eukaryota; kingdom Viridiplantae; phylum Streptophyta; class Magnoliopsida; order Arecales; family Arecaceae; genus Cocos; species Cocos nucifera. The sequence continues at coordinate 57,512 of QRFJ01004757.1, read as the reverse complement.
CTCAAATTTGATGGTAGAAGCAGTAGACCGTCAGGTTGTAATCCTTTTTGGAGGCATTCTCTGAAGCAAGAAGAGATCAAACAGAAGTGGATTCAAAAAATTAAGAGAGAAGGAAAGACAAGTAAGATCGATTGGGCACTCCTTTTAGAACAAGTGCTCAGAGGCCATTCCTCTAGCACCAATCTTGTTGGTGTGAAAATCCATGAGGATGCCAGAGACGGCTAGAGCGGGAAACGTGAGGCTATCGATGGGACCTACAAAATAAAGTCCAAACTATAGGTGGCTGGCTCCAACATGACCCTCCAATGCCCAAGTTAATTTTCTGATCAACTGGAATGGAGTAATCAGGAAAATAAAGAAGTAGTTTAATGGGAAGAAGAAGGGAGCCTAGGAGAAATATATATGGAGGATTCCTTTTATAGATGAAGTATGTAACAAACTGATAGTGATAGCCATAACCATCTAGTAGTGGGCCACTCAGACCATGTGGAGTTTATGACGAAGGGTGCTATTCGTTGTCACGACTTGCCAGTCGAGAGTGGTGTCTATTGTCATCACATGCTAGTATGTTGGCGGTTAATAGTCGAAGTTTGGATGGGGTAGGAGTTGACGGCAAAGAGCTTCAAGTCACAACAGCTCCAACGGAGTTTAGGTTCTTTTGAGGTTGTCTGCATGTATGTTGGTTCGCATTGAGTTGGTAGCTGAATTCATGTGGACGATGAGCTCCTTCCAGGTGACTAGGAGGTCAATTGAAGGAAGCTCGCCTAGTGATTAAGCGGAGTTCATCTGGATGGAGTTTGTCTTGAGGGAGTTCATCCAGAAGGAGCACGACTGGTTAAGTTCATCTAGAAGGAGTTCATCTAGAAGGAGCACGATTAGCAAAGTTTATCTGGAAGGAGTTCATTTGGAAGAAATTTGTTTGGTGGAGTTCATTTGAAAGGAGTTCATCTGGAAGGAGCATGACTGATGGAGTTCATCTTAAAGGAGTTCGTTTCGAAGGAGCGCAACTGGCGGAGTACGTCTGGGCCCTAACCCTGTTATTCATTTCAAGAGGTTCCACAGCATGAACTCATTACTGAGGAGATCGACGAATCCCAATAGGAAGGAGGTCGGCAATTAAGGACTTTGGGCAAGAACTTCAGTAGGAACCATTTTATCCCTAATAATTCCTTGAAGTTAATTAGATCTAATCTTCATGCTTGTATTTCAAAACTTTTTCAAAATAAATCGCAGTGGAAGATATATATTAAACTATTTAATCTACAATAGTATTTAATCTAATTACTAAACCCTACCTGTAGGATCTATAACATGTCATAATGCATACATAAATCTTAAACTAAATCAAATAAGATTGGTATTGATCAAATCAATACCTAGATCTAGAATAGTTCTAGATCAAATCCTAGATAGCATCTAGATCAAGAAGAGATCAGATCTCTTACCTTCACATGGGTCGAAAACTCAATGATTGATTTTATTGTAGCTCTTTATTGCTTGGAGCCGCACATGCATCCGGCTTCTACAAGTAATCTTCATAAAGCTACAAATACAGATCAGAGATTTGTCGAACGAAGATCAGCTTGAAGTGCTACCTTCTCGCAGATCCCTCCTGATGGTTAATCAAAAATTATTCTTTTGAACTCTTAGACACTCCAAGAGATGAAGAATAAGAGAAAAAATAAGTGAGAAATCTAATCCTTGGATCTTCCAAAAATTAGAAATAAAAACATATGAGAAAAGCCCTAAGAGAAGACAAATCTTCTCTTTCAAGACATCAACGATTGATATCCTGAAAAATATCTCTATGTTAGGAAAAATGAAGACCTTCCCCTCTAGATTTTTTTCATGCTTCTAGATCTAACATTCTCTGATTTTTCTCATAGATAAATCCCACAAAAAAGGAAGAAGAAGGGTTCTCAAAGAAATCCTAAGAGAAGATCTTTCTTTTCATCTTCTTCTCTCATCAAGACATGATCCGATAATTTCCAAAGAGAACCATCATGCCCCAACACCTTGGAGCACTCAACCTCCATACCCTCTCCCTTTCTCTCTGAGATTTCTCTCCTAGAAAAATTATAAATAAATAAGGAGAAAATAAACCTTGAAAGAGAACTATAGGAGAAGACAATCTTCTCTCTTACCTTTATTTTCATCAAGACATGAACTTTTCATATCTTAATGAAATCCTTTTCTCCAAAGAACTAGGTGCCCATAGCCCCCATGCCAACTCCTCCTTTTCTCTACTTTATTCCATGGAAAAATCCAGGAGTATTCATGCCAAAAAGCTCCTAAATTGGTGGCACCTATTAACAAACTATGACTAGGTCAAAGACCTAGTCAAAGAAGGCAAAACAAGGCACTTAAGGGGGCGTCCAACTCTTGGATGCCTCACCTTAATAATTTGGCATGGAGAATCTCTTCAAATCAGAATTATTCCCATGGAGACATAAGAAAATCTCACACCCATAATTCCTAAAAACATGGTGCCTTTCTTAGATGCCAAGACTAGGTCAAAAACTAGTCTATTAAGGACTCTTGGTGGCATCCAACTCTTGGATGCCCCCAAGACATTTTAGGCAATTGATCTCCTACATTAGGAAGGATTAGGAGGTGCACAAGATCTAGAAAAATATGGGCATCCAAAATAAAGAAGGCGTGGAAAAACTTCCAAAAGAAAATGGGAGGTGATTTTGAAATTTGAAACTCCAACAATTAGAGTCCTAGGTCAAAACAAGGACCCAAGACTTTCTAGGAAATTGATCTCCTACATTAGGAAGGATTAGGAGGTGCATAAGATCTAGAAAAATATGGGAATCCAAAATAAAGATGGCATGGAAAAACTTCCAAAAGAAAATGCGAGGTGATTTAGAAATTTGAAACTCCAACAATTACAGTCCTAGGTCAAAACAACTTCCTTGTTTTGACATGGTCAAATTTTATTCCATAACAAATGAAGAGAGGGCACACAAGGCTTCATTTAGGCATGGAAAAAGGCATAAAAAAATTAGAAAATAAATGTGTGGGGCATGTGAGTCGAGGCATAAGAGAATCAAAAGAGTCCTAGTTCAACTAGGACTCTACAATGAAGACTAGGTCAAACCTAATTTATATCTTATTTAAACCAAATTAAATGCGATCTAATTAAGGTTGATCCTAGTCCAACTAGAAGTTCAATTAAATTAGATTTAAATTATATTTAAATATTATTTATATCCTAACTCAATTAGCAAATAAGTGCACTCAAATCCTAGTCCAACTAGAAATGATTTTTTCTTGCAATTTGCTTACCCAATAAATCAATTGAACTTAATCCAATTAAATCCAAACTAATTCTAAATGAATCTAATTCAATTAAACTTAATCTCAATCTAATTACTCAATCAAATTGAGCTAATTAGTAATCTAATTGCTAATTGATCCTCCTACAATACTTGCATTAGGTCAAACATCAATTGCATTGATTGTTTGATCTTAGAATGATTCTCTATCGTTGATAAACCATCTGATCAGATTACAATCTCTTATGTATATAACCCCATAGATTTAAACCTAAGTAAATTATATAGATACCAATTTCTATACCAATAAAAATTATCATCTAGCAATGATATCCGACATTCGGATAGGTCGAATGTATGCAAAGCAACATTCTTAGAACCCTAACCCATGGTTGCCGTATAATTCATCCCTATGATAAATATTGCTTAAGATGACTTTGAGTAAGTTATCAACACTCATATAAGTCATCTTTATTATGTTTCAAAATTTTGCAAATTTCGTGACTCCTCACAAGGATTATCCAGGCCTAGATTTTGCTAAATTGAAACACAGCGAGACATTCTCTTTCTGAAGTTAATCAAAAGTGGTTAATCCCATATTGACTCACATATTCAATTCACAAGTACTTGATTATACTCAGAAATCTTTCAAATCTATATTAGAAATATAGACAGTTTGGCACTAAAGTATAGTGACTTGCTTGCAAATCACCATGGTGATCTTAGGTTAGAGAAATACTTATATCCATTGGCCTTTGCTAGCTTCTCTTGATAGTAGACTGCTATATTGATCATGTTCAGTATAGATACACTCCTACATCTCACCTAGATGTCATACCAATATCTCCACACTACTTGGTTATGAGGACAATCAATGCATATAGTATATAGCGATCTATACTCGATAAGTTATTATCCTTGTTCATAACTTATCATTTGATCATAAATAATTTAAGAATCATCTGATAAATTCTTTTTTATTGATTGATTGTGGTTCTAAGAATTTTATCTTAATTTTGAAGTTTATTTAAGAAAGATAAAACTTTTATGATGAACCAGTCAAATAACTATTATTATTAGATAATTCATATACATGTTCCAATCATCTACAACTTAGATGATTGACTTTAGGACATATTTTTCAACAACTCTCACTTAGACTAAAGCTAATCAAAATGATATCAAATATCCTATCTTCCACTTGAGTTTGTAGAACTCCTTAGTTTTGAGGCCTTAGCAAATGGGTCAGTCAAGTTCTCCTTTTCCATCGATCTTCTAAAGATCGACGTCACCTAGATCTATTATCTAAGGTGAAAGCGATGCAGAGTATGCTGGTCCTTTGATTTCTTAGTCTGAGCTATGGCTCTAGTGCTATAATAGAACTGGACCATCGGTGGAGGGTGCCACTCTTAACCTGCTAATGAACCTCAGCAATTGAACATCTTACATAGCAGCATCATATGCCATAATATATCATAATTACTAACTGAATAGGCTATAGTATCCTGCTTGGAATCTTTCCAACAGATTACTCCTGCAATTAGGGTATGACCCAACACTCTCTTACTATCATCTTGATTTGACTAAAAACTGAAATCAAAACATCCATAAGCTTTTAGTATCTCCATATTTAAGTCACTAGACCTTAGTACTTTTCAAATACTTAAGGATTGTCTATACAATCTTTCAGTAGTTTTTACTTAGATCAAAATGGTATCTGCTTACTATCCTTAATAAGTATACCATATCTGATCTTGAACATAGATAAATTAGATGACAACCAAACCTTTATTCCTTGGAATGTTGGAATGCCATTCTCGATTAAAAAAATTTCATCCACAGATGATACAAGAAATAACACTACAGAATATTTTGCCCACTTATAAGTGCAGGGTTTGTCTTTGTTCAAAACAAAGATATATATTCAAAAGTATGTTCAAACACTGTGATGATAGCCAGACCGGCTTTATAGGTCTCTACCTTTCCATCTACGCTACTCTGATCCTCTTGAGAATCCATTTGCATCCAATGAATTTTATCCCTTCAAATGAATCAACTAGTGTCCACACATTATTGATTTTCATGGACTTTAATTTTGGATTTTATGGCTTCAAGCCACTTCCCAAAGTCAGATCTCTGTATTGCATCCCTATAGATGATCGGATTATTATTGCTCTCATCGAGCTCAATAGGATCACCATCCCAAACCAAAATACTGAAGTGTCTATCTGACCAAAATGTTACTCTATCGGATCTCCTTAAAGGAGCCACTTTAATAGGCTCTAGATTTGATTTGATCAAATTCAATTCTGAAGGTTTACTAGATTATGTCGGTTCATTTTCTACTAGTCAATCTTTCCCAAGTTCAACTTGATAGGCATTAGTTTCTTCTTTAAGGAACTCATTTCCAAAAGAAATACCCTATTATTTATGAACATCTTATATTCTTCAGCATGGTAGAATTAATAACTATTAAATACCTATTGGACTAGGATTTAAGTTTATCTATGTGCAAATCTTTGACATGGCCAATCAACTCTAAACCCGAAGGTGTTAAAGCCTAGGTCTTTATTCGATCCATATCCCAAATGAAATTTTTGCAATAGATTTACTCAGTGTTAATTTTTAGAGTAAAATAAGTAGTCACAAGAGCACAACCTTGAAACAGGCAGATTAGTGAACCCTATCATGGATTGAACCATGTCTGACAAAGTTCAATTTCTTCTTTCTAATACACTATGTTTCGAAAAGAAATTTACTAAGAGAGAATCCTATTCTCTCCCAGATATGTCACAAACTTACTGGATAAGTATTCACCTCCTTGATCTGATTGAAGAGTTCTAATATCTTTTCCAATTTATTTTCTTATTTCATTATTGAATCATTTGAACATTTCAAATAATTTAGACTAGACGCACCCATGCCCAGATAGGTCATCTGTAATGAAATATTGATATCTTCCTCTAGCACTTGAGTTAATAGATCCACATACATCACTATGTATGAGACATAGAACTTTATCATCTCCTTCACATTTTTCAGTATATGGTGACTTTGTCATCTTTTTAAGAAGACAAGACTCATAGGTTATTAATGATTCACAACCATTGATGTCGAGTTTTCTACTCAAGCTAATTTGTTTACCCTATTCCTGTCAAGATGACTAAGTCTATAATGCCAAATGTAGACATCTAAGATATAATCTAACTTGGGTGTTTATTAAATATGTACATTACACTTAACAGGCTGTGCTAATGTTAAATGCCATTTCTTTATTGTCCATGTATTATTATAACATTATTCATAATAATATCATAACAATCCTTTTTATTGATAAATGATAACCATCTATGGACAAAAGACCAACAAAAATTGCATTTATCATAAACGATAGACAATAGTGACAATCACTCAAAATGACATCTTTTGAAAATAAGCTTGATAATTTCTAAAGCTAGGATTGGAACAGAACTTCCTTTCCTAACATTCAGGAATCTTTGACCATTTTCAAACATTCTGCTTACCTAGAGTCCTTACAATGAATTGCATAAGACCACTGGTATCTAATATCCAGGTAGTAGAATTACATACGGAGAAATTTTAAAGTGTTATCATATAACAACCCTGATACGCAACTCTTGCTTCTTTCTCTTGTTCAACCTGTTGAGGTCAAGAAAAGCAAGACAATTCTTCTTCCTATGATCCTGCTTCTAACAGTAGAAGCACTATGCCTGATTTGGATCAATATTGGACTAATTATTTTGACTAGACTTAGAAGTCCTGATATGAACCCATTCGTACTGCTGAACTAAATTCAACTTTTGATACTAGTTATCGAAGTTGGATCGCATAAGTCATCACTATCTAACAATGATTGGAGCAATTAGGGTTTAGCCTTAATTTTAGAAAAGAGAACAATGACCAAATATATATGAATTAGTTTATGCCTAAAGACTTAGACTTTAGTCTTAAGGTTCTTCCACTATTTTATTCGAATTGATAGCCTCTACCTCCAATTCAAAAAATTACTTTAATTTTTTAGTTGGTACTAGAATCCGCATAGACTACACGCAAGCCTGACTTTGGTCGGTCAGCCCATGTGCATCTACGGATAGGTTCATTAACCAATTATTTCTATAAACAACTTCTAGTAATTTAATTTTTTCCTAAAAACCTAATCAGTAGGCTTTGGACTCCACTGTAAGGATCCGATTTGGTCCAACCATTAACATGACCATACTTGGTATATCTAACTAATAAATGATTAAGCCCAACTTTGGTTGGTCAACCTAACTACCATTAGAGAGACACTTCCAAGTTATCATATTATGAATGATAATTCCATTAGTCAATATGTACCAAGCCTTTAGGCCTCCAATAATTATGGAGTTAATGGATCCATTATCACCCAACTTAATGAAAGGCTATGACTCAGTTATCCCCATAACTTTATCATTTTAAGGATCTAATAATTTTAAAAAACTTATAATTTATTTATGATTTAAAGATAGAAAGGATATAGACCAATTTGCTTCCACTGACTTCACCAAGTCAAGTCCTCCCACTGACTTCTCAAGTCATTGATAAGGACTATGATCAATTTTGGTCCATGGGCATCTAAAATCAATCTCACTAAATCAAATCAACCTCATTGATTTTCTATGTGACATGGGTTAGCACGAATCAATGAGCAATATATTAAGATTTGATTAACCGCATTGGTGAAGGAACTAGATCTAGGATTTTAATATTATATCTTGAAACCTTTTCAAGATAAGGCAACAAAAAATTAAAATTAATAAAAATTAATTTTAAATACCAAAAAATATTCTAGATCTAATGTTCTATTATATGATCATGGCATGTCATTAAATCAAAAATTAAAACATAAGAAAGAAACTAAATCATGTTGATCACATCAACATGTATATATATTACATCTAATGCAGGTATAAAGAAAATAGATCAGATCTATTATCCATACAAGTTAGATGTTCTAACTTGCTGATCCAGGCTTTAGGATGATGTTGCAAGCCGTACATATGTCCGACCTCTAGGAGTCATCTACACGAGCCCATGAATCATGATCAGAAGTCTTGATGCAGAAAATCAGCATAGTTTGCTAGTACTGTACTGATCCTTCTTCAATAGTCGATCTGATGCCTTCTTCTAGATTTGGACTCTCCCAAAGATGAGAAGGAGGAGAGGAGATTTTAGAAGTGAGATACTCTCAAAAATATGAAAGAAGGAGGAAGGAAAGAGATGAATATAGCAATCAAAGAAGAAGACCCTCTTCTTCTTTTCTTTGCTCTCACCAAGACACCTAGTTTTGTGTCATAAAATCCTAATGCACAAGAACTTTTTATCCCAAGTTTTCACACACCCAAAAGCACTCTCAATGATCTAGAACATACATAAAAATTGGCCAAAAATTCATCATATATATAAAGATATAGAGGAGTCCTTATCTCAATTAAATACCTTGACAAGGAATGTCCAATTTGGGCAAGATAAAGGGCGCCCAACTCTTGGGTGTCCCCTCCAATATTTTTAGCATGGACTATTTGAGAAAGTCGCACAAAATCTTCTCCTTTTTACCATAAAAAATTAAGAGAAAATAGGAGGAGGGCGACACACATGGGAGGAGGAATTTTGATTTTTTAAAACTCTATCTCATAGGATTTGAAACCAAAACTAATTTTCTGTTTGACTAGGTGCACAACCTAATTTTCATATGAGAAAGAGAGGAGAGGAGGGCATGGATGAGAAGGCCTGGGAGAGAGGTTTTTATCACACAATATTTAGAGAGATAGATGGCGTGGGGCGTGGAGGGCTAAGGTGGCGCAAGGTGGATTCTCCTAGTCACACTAGAAATCTTCTATGACTTGGTCAAAGTGGTTTCTCAAATCAACTTAAACCAAAATCAATTAAACTAAATTAAATTAGGTCCTAACCTAATTAAAAATTAAATTAAATTAAATTTTAATTTAATTTTTTAATCAAATCAAAAAATTTGATTGACCTAAGTCTTGGTTGAACTAGGACTAGTTCTTCCTTACACTTGGCTTATCCAATAAGCCAATTAGAGTTGATCCAATCAAGTTCAAACTAAATATAATTAAATTATATTTAATTAGACTTAATATCAGCCCTCTGGCCTAACTAGATTAAGCTAATAAGCAATCTAATTGCTAATTGATTCTCTTGCAACACTTGCTCTAGGTTAAACTCAATCGTATTGATTGTTTAACCCTAGAATGATTCTTAATTATTGATCAACCATCTGATCAGATCGTGAGCTCTAATATGTGTGACCTCATAGGTCCAAATTTAAGCTGGTAGCATGGGAATAGATTTCTATACTAATGATAGTAACCATCTAGTAATGATACCCGATGGTCGAATAGGTCGAATGTATAGAACAACATCCTTAGGACCCATGTGGATATAGTTTCCATATAATTCATCCCTTGATCATAATACTCATAGGACACCTTAGAGTTCAACTATCAACTCTCATCAGGTTATCCACATTATATTTCAAAATATCAAATCCATCTGATGGATTATCATGGCCAAGATTTTTCTATATTGAAATATAATGATATATTCTTCTCCAACTCTTGGAGTGGTTAATCCCATCTTGATCATACAATGACTTTGCAAGTACTTGACTATGCCTAGAAGCCTTTTATTATTGAATTAAAAATTTAGTTAGTCAGATACCAAAGCACAGTGAGTTGCTTGCAAGTCACTTAAGTGATCTTAGGTCTAAAGGATACTTATACTTAATCCCATCAGAGACATTCTCGATAGTAGAATGCTCTAGAATAGGTCACATTCAATGACGATGTATCCATATATATCATCTGTATGCCATACTTATGTCTCCACACTCTCTGGTTAAGAGGACAACCAACCCATATGGCATATAGTGACCTATGGTCGATAGATGCTATCTGAAGGAAATCGAGTAGGGTTTAGGGCATGCTTTTTGAAAAAATTATTTGAATAAAATACAGCAAAATCTAAAATTAATCTAATATTAATTCTATAGCATGCATTGATCTAATAAATTATCCTACTCAGGATCTAGATAAGGTAATATGTAATAGAAAAATAAAATACAATCGATCAGCAAATCATATTTGCTGACCAATACGAGTTCAGAACTCGATACTTATATGTGGGTAGCTGATCTCTATGATCTAAATCCTCTAGAATAGGTTCTGGCATCATGCTATAGCCGCACACTTATCCGACCTCTATGGTTGGTCCATACAGAGCTCCTGATCCTGATCAGCCCCACTGGAGTGCTAGGTCCTCGCTGGAGCCTTCAATGGTCGATCATGATTGATCTGATTGATCATCTACTTTTTGAATTATTCAATATTCTAAAAAATCAAAACACAAACACTAGAAGATGATGAAAAGGTGTACGAAGTTTGGTGGCGATCCGATGCTCACAGCACTCGATCTCTCCATCTGAACCTAGATATCCAAATCTAGGGTTTCACTCGGCCCAAAAACTCTGATGCACTGAAAACCCTATCACACCATCTCTGTGAAGAGTTTTTCTATAAAACAAATTTTCTTGAAAATATGACTTTTAGATCTATAAACCCTATTTAGATCATATCTAAAAATTGAGTGTCCTTAGAGAAGAAAATCAAAAGAGAAGAGAGGTATGAGGGAAATATAAAGTGCTGTAGGACCCTGCTCACATTCACTCTAAGATTTTTTTTGTCCAAAACCAATGCCCAATAATGTTGGAATTTTTACCACAGAATGCTAACCACTTCTTCTACAACACAAAAATTATCATAATTTATTGACATAAAATATCATGGGAAAGACACATGGAAAGAGATAAGGGTTGGAGGTCGAACTTGTTTCAACCTCCCAACCAACATCAAATTCAAAAACCTTCTTATCCCTATCCAACGCCGACCATTGGATGTTTGACATATAGAAGGACTCTCCATCTACCCACCAACCTTAAGAAAATGCACAAAAAAAATCATGTAATATTTCTCAAGGGGCATGGTGAATGGATAAGCATGAGAGGGAGTTGGAAAGTTTCAACCAACTCAAGTTGAATTCAAAATTCAACTTAAATCTAATCTGATACAACACTTGGACCCGATCAAAGGAAGTAACAGGAGGGGGTGCAAATACCTTCTGTGTGTGAGAATTCTCATGCAAAACTAAAGTGTGCATGAGATACGGTGTGGAAAAGTCAAAGTAGGGTGGTGCAGGGAGAAGGAAGGTTCAAATTCAAACTTATTTGACTTAGTCGTAATTAGTTTCAACTAAACCAATTAATCTAGATCCAATTAGATTAGGTTAAATCCAACTAATTTAGGCTTAACCCAACCGAATAAAATCCTAATCAAATTAGAAATTAATTTGGTTCATATCCTGATCAAATCAGGGTCAAATCTTCCATAGCGATTAGGTTATCTCATAACCTGATCGGATCAAACGCAATTGTATCTGATTTGATCGGACTTGATCAAATCCTCATCGCTCAATCAAATTGAGCTAATTAGCAATCAAATTACTAATTAATTCTTCAATAAACATAAAATTCCAATCGGATGGGTATCTTGTCAATAGAGTTCCATCAATATGAAACTCCTGAAGAGTCCCAAACTAGTGGGACTCTTGAACCCAGTATCCCAAATGAATCGAACTCGTGATCATAGAGTCCCAAACGAATGGGACTCTTGATCAGAGAGTCTCAAATGAGTAGGACTCAGAGTCTGAATCCATTAAGACTCTTGGTCATAGAGTTTCTAATCATCAGGACTCTCGATCAGAGAGTTCCGAACGAGTAGGACTCGGAGTCCAAATCCAGTGCGACTCTTGGTCACATAGTTCCAATCTAATGGGACTCCTAACCATAGAGTCCTAGGTCATCGAGACTCAATATCAACCATTAAATTTGGTAGAAACTACTATTGTGTGTGATCCCATAGGTTCGAATACTAAGTTGGTAGCACAAAAATTAATTTTCTATACCAATCGATATGACCATCTAGCAATGGTACCCGACGTCCGGATAGGTAAAAAAATTACAACACAACATCGACAAACCTGTAGCATATGGTTATCGTATAATTCATCCCCTTAACCTCGATGCTCAAAAGATGATCTAGGGTTTACTGCAAATCCTAAAATTCATCCATAGTGTATTTCAAAACATAGCATCCATCATATGGATTACCTTTACCGAGGATTTGCTAAATTGAAATACAACGATGCACCTGCTCCAATAGTTGGAGGGGTCAATCCCATCTTGACCCATGCACCAACAAGTCAAGTATTTGACTGCACCCAGTAGCCTTCCATCACTAAATTAGAAATTTAGGTAGTTCGGTACCTAAGTACAGTGAGTTGCTTGCAAGTCGCCATGATGATCTTTGATCTAAGGGACACATATACCCATATCCTTCACGAGCAACTCTTGCAAGAAGAGAGCTCCGTAGTTGGATCACGTTCAGTGTAATGTACCCCTACACTTCACCTACATGCCATAACAGTATCTCCATACTACTTGATTAAGAGGACAACCAATACTTATGGCACACAATGACCTACACTCGATACGTTATCATTCTGGATAACAACGAATCATTTGATCGCAAACTGATTTAAGGACTAAACGATAAATCCTTCTTTGTTGAGTCTAAATAGTCCTAAGAACTTCATCATAGAAGAGCTCAATACAAAAAGATGCACAAAGTGATCAAAATTTAAAATAATAATTTTATTTATTAATAATTTAAGTATAATTATATTTAGCTCAACCATCTACAACCTAGATGATTGACTTTAGGATACAATTTCCAACAACTCTCACTTAGACTAAAGCCACTTAGAACAGTATTGAATACCCATCTTTCATTTGTGATTGTCGAACTCTTTGATTCTAGGAGTCTTAGTAAATGGGTCGGCCACATTCTTCTTTCCATCAATCTTCTAAAAGTTGATGTCATCTCATTCCACGATCTCTCATACAATATGGTAGCGATGCAAAATATGCTTGGTGCACTGATGTTCCTTCGACTCCTTCGCTAGAGCTATGGCTCTAGTACTATCATAGCAAAGAAGAACTAGACCATCCAAGGAGTGTGCCACTCCCAGCTCATTGATAAACTTTCATAGCCATACAGCTTACTTTGCAGCATCGGATGCTGCGACATACTCCACCTCGTACATAGAATCAGCCACAGTGTGCTGCTTGAAACTCTTCCAGCAGATCACTTCACCATTTAGGGTAAACACATATCCTGACACATTCTTGCTGTCATTATGATCTGACTAAAAACTAAAATCAGTATATCTCACATGTTTTAAGTCAGTATCTCCATAGATGAGCCACTGGTCCTTTGTATTTTCTAAATACTTTAGGATTGTCTTTACAACCTTCCAATGATGCTCACCTAGATTATACTAGTATCTACTCACTACCCCTAGTGAGTATGCCATGTCTGGTCTTGTATACGTCATGGCGTACATAATAGAACTCACTGCCGAAGCATATGGTATTCTACTCATATGCTCTCTCTCTTGAGGAGTTGTCGGACAATCTCTCTTCGAGAGAGTAATTCCATGGCCTATCAAAAGATAGCCTTTTTTGAAACTTTTCATACTGAATCTTTTCAGCATGGTATCGATATACGTGAATGGAGATAAACCAAGCAACCTTTTAGATCTATCCGTACAGATCTTCATTCCTAGGATGTAGGAAGCTTCTCCCAAGTCCTTCATGGAGAACTAAGACAATAGCCAAACCTTGATTTCTTGTAGTGCAGGAATGTCATTCCCGATTAAAAGAATATCATCCACATACAATACAAGAAATACAACTATAGAACTGTTAGCCAATTTATAAATGCAGGGTTCTTCTCCATTCTTAACGAAGCCATATGTTCTGATCACTTTATCAAAATGCATGTTCCAACTCCGAGATGCCTGCTTCAATCCATAGATAGATCTTTGAAGCTTGCACACCTTGGACTCGTCTATGGATGGAAACTCTCAGGCTATATCATATACATCTCTTCATCTAGCTCTCCGTTTAGGAAAGTTGTCTTCACATCCATTTGCCAAATCTCATAGTCTAGGTATGCTACTATCGTAAGTATAATCCGAATGGACTTAAGTATTGCCACCGGAGAAAATATCTCGTCATAGTCAATACCATAATGTTGACAATATTCCTTGGCAACCAAACGGGCTTTATAGATCTTCACCTTCCCATCTACACCCTTGTTCCTATGGCTGCTCGGAGTCACAGTCGTAGATCTAATCTCTTGGGTGAACCTAGGTGTTAATCCAACAAACTAAAGAAGATCTAAGAAAGATGAGAGAAGCTAGGATTTTGGTGTTGAAACTAGAGAGAAGAGAGTTAGGGAGAAAAGCTCAATTGTATTCCCTTCTTCTTGTAAAAGTTATAATTTTTTGGTTTATATAACCTAGAGTTCCCACATGAACCCTAATAAACCCTAGCTCAAAAACTTTCTTAGGCTAATCCAATACATGAAAGCACTCACCGAGCCCAAGTCTCACATGCTCTCATCCCCTAGATTTAATCTCAACCCATATATGAATTAGCCCCCTTAAGACCTCTCAAACAAGGCCTTAAGAGCCCTAGGATCAACCCAGACCTTAGCCCAAAATAGACCCTTGCGTAACTGCCTGCGCACTGAGCTGGCTCAATGCTAGGATCAAATCAGACCCTAGCCCAAAATAGACTCACACATATCTCTGCCCATGCACTAAGCTGACTCAGTCTAAAACTGAGCCGACCTAGTCCTGTGCCATACCAGTAGTCTTGAATGCTCAGCTCTCTATTTTGCCTGTGCTCTGAGACTTGGCTGATCTAGATTTAGATTGAGTTGGCTAACTTGCAGAAAATCTCCTTTCTACAGTTTTGATTCTTCAGCTTTGGTTTCATGTTCCACCTTAAATCCTAGGTCTTCGAAGCACCAACCAAGCCCCTTGAGGCCCTCAATACCCAAACCTCAAGCCCATGGAGAGTTACATGCCGCCTCCATCCTAGGACAACTTCTGTCCTAGCCCTAGGACCACACCTATCCTAGCCTCTCTGGAGCCCTCACCCTGGCTCCGCCTATGGTCTCCCAAGGCTTGGGAGCACCACACCACCTACAATCTCCACCTTGGTGCACCCAAGCCTTGCAACACCTAGCAACATCTTCCTGCATGATCCTATTATCCCTGCATGTCCTGATAGCCCCTAATGCTCACCTTGCCACTACCATTCTTCTTCAGCTACTGAGCTCCCTTTAAGGCTTTCGGGATGATCGCCTCCACTACTGAAGTCCTTGGCTTATTTTTCTGCACCAACTTTGGAGTTGTAGGTGTCCTTCTACTTGGCAGTTGCATCACTTGTCCTAGACTTTCCTGGAGATCATGCAATATTTCTTTACTGGCACTCACCGCATACCTTGATGCTCCATCTGACATTGTCCCCTCAGAGCCATACCTATCTCCCTGCACAATCCTCTCTACCTGGATCTGCACTATCCCGGCACTAATGCTAGGATGTAGGTCCTCCCTCTACACCCCCCTACTCTGAACCCATGTCACAACTTTCTCCACCCATGAAGCCACCTCTATCTGGTGCTCCACCTAGAATTGAAGTCTTCTGATGCCGCAGAAGCTGACTCTATCTCCGAGTCCACCGAGGCCAACCATACAATGCTGCACTACTAGGCCTGCTGTCATACCTCGAATACCATTACTGACCCTTCGGACGCTCTGCACTCCACAGACCTACCTAAAATCATCTTAGATATACCACACCCTACGGGCTACTCCGAGACCACCAAGATTTTATCTAAATCTTCACTTTTAGCGACTGTACTGATGGAATCCGACCTTTCTGCTTTCTTACACTTCTTTCAAAGCGGACACTCCCATTTAAAGTGTCCTACTTTTCTCTACTTGAAGCATTTCTTGGACCCGTTATTGCCCCTCTATTCACCCTTCTTCTTCCCTTTTCTGTGCTTCTCTAAAATCATAAGACTCACCTAGAAGACCTCCCTCTTCATCATCCATTTTTGCTGCTCATTGGACTTGAGCATTGATACTATGTCCTCGTACACCAGCATCTTCTTACCATACAGTAAAGTTGTCACCAACGGATTGAAGCTCTCGAGTAGCAAATACAGCAATAATAGACTCTTGTCCTCCTCTTCTAAATCCACCCCTATATTGAGCAAGTCCATGGACTAAATGTGCCCCGCAACATCCTCATCCTCCTGCATCCGAAGGCTATACAGTTGCTTCTTCAGCATTAACTTATTTCATATATTCTTTCCCATGTACAACCCCTGCAACCTCGACCATAATTCCTTGGGTGTTCTCTCCTCCAACACACCATACAAAATCTCATCCGCCAAACAAGCTCTTATCATGGCATATGCTCTTTTCTCCAAGGACACCCACTCTTTGTCTATGATCACCTCCAGCCTATTTTTCAAGATCGAATCCAACCTCATCTGAACTAGTAGATCCTCCCTCCTTACCATCTACATCGTGAAACTTTTCTTTTCATCAAATATCTATAATCTTACCTTCAACTCGATATTCTTCATGATCAATCTGAATCAAATAATAGCAAATAGATAGATCTAAGAATACCTTGACTAGAAATAGTGGACAGCAGCCCTGCGATCTCTTCCTTCCTCATGAAGCCTAGGGAAAGCCGTTAGATCTGAATCTCGCTGCTAATCTCTGCTGAAAACTAATCTTCTTCCTCCTTCACGCTCAACTTAGCTTTGATACTAATTATTATTCCTATAGCTGCTCGGAGCCACAACCGTAGATCCAATCTCTTACATGAATCTGGGTGTTAATCCAACAAACTAAAGAAGATTGAAGAAAGATGAGATAAGCTAGGATTTTAGTGTTGGAACTAGAGAGAAGAGAGAAGAGAGTTAGGGAGAAAAGCTTAATTGAATTCCCTTCTTCTTGTAAAAGTTACAATATTCTAGTTTATATATCTTAAAGTTTCCGCATGAACTCTAATAAACCCCAGCTCAAAAACTCCCTTAGGCTAATCGAACACATGAAAGTACTCACCAAGCCCAAGTCTTACATGCTCTCATCTCCTGGATCTAATCCCAACCCATACATAAATTAGTCCTCTTAAGACCTCTCAAACCAGGCCTTAAGATCCCTAGGATCAACCCAGACCCTAGTCCAACATAAACCCTCACATAACTCTGTCTGCGCACTAAGCTGGCTCAGTCTTAGCACTAAGACGGCTAAGTTCCACTAGATTGACTCAGTCTGAAACTGAGCCGACCCAGTCCTGTGCTGTTCCAGCAGTCCTGAACACTCAACTCTCTATTTTGCCTATACTCTGAGAGTTAGCCAATTCAATTTTGGACTGAGCCAGCTATCCTGTAGAAAATCTTCTTTCTATAATCCTGATTTTTCGACTTTGGTTCCTTGCTCTACCTTGAATTTTTGATCTTTGAAGCACCAACCAAGCCCCTTGAGGCCCATAATACCCGAACCTCAAGCCCATGGAGAGTTATATGCCACCTCTACCCTAGGACAACTTCTATCCTAGCCCTAGGACCACACCTATCCTAGCCTCCCTAGAGCACTCACCGTGTCCTCCCAAGATTTGGGAGCACCACACCACCTACATCTATTTTGGACTTCATGGTTTCTAGCCACTTATCAGAGTCGAATCTTTGCATAGCATCCATGTAGGTGATCGGATCCTTATCATTCTCATTGAGTTCAACAGGATCACCATCCCAAACCAAGAAACCATAGTACTTATTCGATTGATGTGGTACTCTATCGGATCTCCTTAAAGATGCCTCTTCAAAGGGCTATGGGTTTGATCTTATCAAATCTAGTTTTGCAGGTTCATTAAAATGTATCTGTTCTTCTACCTATTGAACTTCACGAAGCTCAACATTAGAGGCAGCTGTTCCTTCCATAAGAAACTCCTTTTTTAAAAAGACTACCCTATTGCTGACATACACTTTTTGTTCTTTAGCAAGGTAGAAGTAATAACCCCTAGTTTCCTTAGGGTACCCTATGAACAAGCATTTATCAGAACTAGGTCTATGCTTTTCTAGTTGCAAATATTTTACATAAGCCAAACATCCCAAACCCTAAAGTGATAGAGTGTCGGCTTATGGCCAATCCATATTTCATATGGAGTCTTTGCAACAGACTTGCTCGGAATAGCATTCAAAATATAACAAGCAGTCTCTAATGCATAACCCCAAAATAAAATTGGTAGACTCGCAAATCCCATCAAGGACCGAACCATGTCCAATAGGGTTTGATTCCTCCTTTCTGATATACCATTATGCTATGGTATTTCAAGAGGGGTCCATTGTGAGAGAATCCTATTCTATCCTAGATACATCAAAAACTCATTAGAAAGATATTCACCTCCTTAGTTTGATCGAAGTATTTTAATATTCTTTCCAAGTTATTTTTCTACCTCATTTTGATATCGTTTGAACATTTCAAACGAATTGGATTTATTCTTCATAAGATAGATGTATCCATACCTAGATAGGTTCTCAATAAATATAATGAAGTAGTAGAACCCACCTCTGGCACATATGTTCATGGGTCCACACACATCATTATATACTAGACCCAAAAACTCAGGGCCCGTTCACCATTTCCAGTAAAAGGTGATTTGGTCATCATACCATGTAGACAGGACTCACAGGTATTCAATGATTTGCAATCATTGATGTCAAGGATATTCTTCTTGACTAACATGTTTATCCTATTCTTGTTTATATGACCGAGCCTATAGTGCCAAAGATAGGCATCAGAGACATGATCTAACTTTGGGCGTTTGTTTGATGTGTATATTATCCGAATAGACTGTGATAAAATATAAATGCCATTTTCTAATTATCCTCATATTACTGTAATATTATTCATAATAATATCATAATAATTTTCTTTTATTGACAAACAATAACCATCCTGAGCCAAAAGCCCAACAGATATTATGTTCATCATAAAAGATGGACAACAGTGACAATCACTTAAAATCATATTTTTATCTTTGAAAAATAGCTCAAGAGTTTCCAATGCTAGGATTGAAACTTTACTTCCATACCCAACATTTAGGAGCCTATCGGCATTCTCAATCTTTCTACCAATTTGAAGTGCATGCAATGAATTCCATATATGAATCAAACTCCCAAAATCTAATACCCAGGTAGATGCATCTCAAACGAAAAAATTGCAAGGTGTTATCATATAACAGCCTTGATCAGCAACCATTTACTGATTTTTCCTATTCAGTCTATTCGAGTCAAGAGGACAATTTTACTTTAGGTCTGCCTGATTAGGGTCAATACTAGACTCCTCATTCTTAGGTCCTAAATGCTTACCACTATCCAACAGTGAATGGAGTGGACTAACACTAGCCATTCTATTTATCTGCATGAAAAACATGAAACCTTATTAGTACTTGAATTAATTAATCCTAAAGACTTGGACTTTAGTCTAAAGATCCTCTCACTATTTTTAGCAAACTGATAGTCTCTACCTCCAAGTTGAGAAATTACACTAACTCCTTAGTGGGTACTGAAATCCATATAGACTATAGACGGCCCTGAGGTAGGCTCTGGCTAACCCATGTGTATCTATAGGTAGGTTCACAATCAATTATTTTTCTAAATAATTTTTTGTAATTAGATTTTTTCTAGAAGTCAATTCAATAGGCTTTGGCCTCCATTGAAAACGTCTAGTTAGGTCCAACCATTTACATGATTGAATTCGATGCATCAAACCAATGATGATCAGGCCCAAGGTAGGCTCTGGCTAACCTAATCACCATTAAGAGAGTGCAACCTAATCATCATATGATGGACAGTAATTTCAATATCCAGATGAACACCAGGTGCTAGGCACCTCCAATGTCCATCCAGAAAATTGGACTCATTACTATTCACCTTAATGGGAGGCTATAATATCTCCATAACTTAGTTATTTTAAGAATCTAATAATTTAGAGGATTTAGGTTACTTATGATTTAAGGAAAGAAAGGACACAGACCAATTTCTCCCATTGACTTCGTCAAGTCTAATCCTCCCACTGACTTCATCAAATCAATAGATTAGGACTAGGATCAATTTAGGTGCATGGGCATCAAATTCAATCTTACTGATTGAAATCAGTCAAACTATTTTTTAGTGACATGGGTCAGCTCGAATTATCAAGTGATCTAATCAAACTCTAATCGACCATGTCGGCGAGATAAGTGAGATCAGTGGAAGGGATATGCCATTAACTCATCAAAGATAGAATCAATGTGAGTAGCTCCAAAATAAAAATCACTGGTCTAAATTGCCAAACTAATCTTAGACACCAACCGGTTAATTAGGTTTAATATGATCAACCTAGTAATTTCATGCTAGATTACTTAGCCATGAATCAAGTCCATCTTGGTCTAGTTAAAGACATGGACTCATTCAACTACAACTATTAAAGTTGAGTCTAGAGTGTTCTTGGCCTAATCTAATTCAACACTTGGTTAGATTTGATCAATTACTCTAGATAAATTCACTCTTCAACTAACCTTAGGTCTAACCCAATTAATGGATCTAATTCATCTAACCCATAAACCCATAGCTTATGCTTATGTGTTAGAATCTTTAATTCATAATTCTAGATTCTATGACACACTTAATTCTTTTAATTAAGTTTTTGGACTAGTGGGTTGGGGTTCAGCATTTCAAAAATAATTTTCAAATTTTAAAAGTTTTTATTTTTTATTCACCAAATGGGTTGACTTATTTCATAAATGGGTCAGCTCATTTCATAAATAGCAATACTATTGCTAATCTCATAACAGAAAATAAGGCATAATAAAAATTAAACCATGAATTATCTTTTAGATCTAATATAAACATATTCATGTTTAACTTTCTAATTGAAATAATTTTAATAAAATTCTTTCACTATTCATCTTAATGAATAAGTTCATGGTGGCACCCCTACCATCATAACGGATCCCCACAGAATGGAAAGAGATGACCTTTAAACCATACTCGTCCCTTATGATCGGATCACTTGGTGGCTCACTCACCCTCGATTATTAAGTTATTTCGATTAAATACATATCAAATATGTAAGCATTTAATCTTTCTAATAAACATATTAACATATCAAGCAACCCTTGCTCTCATACCATTTAAAGGGAACCGAACAAGGTGTAGGGCATGCTTTCCGAAAACCTTTTTCGAATAAAAAACAATGAAAGGTAAATTTAATCTAATATTAATTTTATAGCATGCATTGATCTAATCAATTATCCTACTTAGGATCTAGACATGGTAATATGTAATAGAAAAATAAAATGCAATCAATCAACAAATCATATTTGCTGATCGATACGAGTTCAGAACTCAATACCTGTGCATGGATAGCTGATCTTCGCAATCTGAATCTATCAAAATAGGCTTTGGCATTGTGCTATAGTTTCACACTTGTTTAACCTCTATGGTTGATCCACATGGAGCTCCTGATCTCGATCAGCCCCACTGGAGTGCTAGCTCCTCGTCGGGGCCTTCAATAACTAATCACAATCGATCCTATCGATCATCTTCTTTCTGATTTACTGGATACTCCAAAAAATTAGAACACAAATACTGGAGGATGATGAAGAGGTGCACAATGTTTGGTGGTGATCCAATGCTCACAGCACTCGATCTCTCCACCCGGACCTAGACACCCAAATCTAGGGTTTCACTCGGCCCAAAAACCCTAATGTACTTAAAACCCTCTCACACCCTCTCTATATAGAGTTTTTCCATGAAACAAGTTTTTGCAAAAATAAGACTTCTTGGTCTATAAACTCTATTGAGATCATATCTAAAAATTTAGTATTCTTAGAGGTGAAAATTAGAAGAGAAGAGAGGTATGAGAAAAAAATAAAGTACTATAGGACCCTACTCACTTTCACTCCAAGATTTTTTTCTCCCAAAACTAATGCCCAATAATATTGAAATTTTTACCATGGAATTCTAACCCCATCTTCTACGTGCACAAAAATTCTCATAATTTATTTTCATAAAATTCCATGGGAAAGGTGCATGGAAAGAGATAAGGGTTGGAGGTTAAACTTGTTTCAACCTTCCAACGAACATCAAATTCAAAAACCTTCTTATCCCTATACAACACCCACCCTTGGATGTTTGACACGTAGAAGGACTCTCCTGCTGTGTACCCAGCCTAAGAAAATAAACAAAAAAAATCACATAACATTTCTCAAGGGGCGTGGTGAATGGAAAAGCATGAGAGGGAGTAGGGAAGTTTCAACCAAACCAACCAACTAAAGTTGAATTCAAAATTCAACTTAAATCCAATCTGATCCAACACTTGTACCAAGTCAAAGGAAAAAAGAGGAGGGGGCACAGATACCTTCTGTGTGTGAGAATTCTCATGCAAAATTAAAGTGTGCACGAGATAGAGTGTGGAAAAGTCAAAGTAGGGTGGCGTAGGGAGAAGGAAGGTTCAAATTCAAACTTATTTGACTTAGTCTTAATTGGTTTCAACCAAACTAGTTAATCTAAATCCAATTAGACCAGGTTAAACCTAACTAATTTTGGCTTAACCCAAACTAATCAAATTCTAATCAAATTAAAAATTACTTAGATCCAGGTCCAGATCAAATCAGGGTCAAATCTTCCATAGCGATTAGGTCATCTCATGACCTAATAGGGTCAAACCTAATTGAATCCAATTCAATCCAACTTGATCAAATCTTCATCGCTCAATCAAATTGAGCAAATTAGTAATCAAATTGCTAATTAGTCCTCCAATAAATAAAGAGTCCCCATCGGTGTTAGATATATGTGCCCTAGAAGCCAAAATTGGCTGACACTTGTAATACACTTCTAGGGGCAAAATTGTAATTTTGACTATAATTAATGAAATGGGTTATTTTCTATCACACATGTGTATTTAGTGTCTGTGATACATCCTTTGAGTTAATGGTAATGATAATTCATATTTTCAAGAGTTGAAAATTTAAGACATGAATAATCATTATTAACTCATAAACAGCTCCCGACCATAGGATCATCACGAGGATGGTGATTGATCCGAAAGGTTGGTGTACGATCGCTTCTCTTTAGTAGATGAGTCTTGAGTCTACGGTGTGGAGACACCGGAGCGAGAGTACAGGTACTCGTTAGAGAACGAGGGCACTGAGCGTGACCACCTCGAGTAGTCATTAGGAAGTCTACCTTCTCGTCAATGACTGACTCGATGCTGCAGTAGTGTGTCTGGTTCTTTGACCTGAGGATGCATCGGCAGTTCACCTTGAGGGTGTTATAGTTTGACTACACCATTACTCGGATCTCCTAGCCATATGGAACCCTGAGGTGTATGTTGGCTATGAGCATGTTCATTGTAGGAACTGGATTGCATCAAGATGGAATCTATCTACCTCGGTGGTAGAGGAGCAGCCCTATGATGATCATGAGAATCAAGTCCAGAAGCCCATGGCCATGGTAGAGTGAAATAATAGAAAGAGTTTCTATTTAGATTTTCACATTGGACTCGAATCGAATGATTACATCATATGACAGAGACTAGGGTTTGACGAGTTCACCTTAACCCTAATCTGATCGGGGCTCAAGATAGAAGAACTGAATCACACAGGTAGCTGCACCAAGAGGTTCGCATTCAGCTCTGATGGGTTGCCACCATATACTGCTAGGTGTCACTGGTGGATTTTGGGAGCAATTAGAATGATTTAGATGATCGATCATTCTAGCTGTTCGAATCAGAAGAGTTCTGATCCATCGAAAGGAGTTTCGATGATGTCGATGATAGAGATCATGACATATCCCATTACCATACAGAACTGAACCTAACTGGGTCACACAAACAAGGGTTTGAATCTGGTGATCATCAATTGAACTGATCTAGTTCAATTGATCTGAATGAGATTCAATTAGGTTCAAGGAAATCGTGCTAGCACTCGATTGAACCTAACGTTCTTCTTTTACTATCATAAATAAGTTGTCCTGACTGAGCCAAAGGAGTTTGTGCTCAATCAGAGGCCTTCATATGGTCTGACTGGAGGTTGTCCAAGTCAGAATAGGTTGTCTTATTTGTAAGACATTACCTGCCATTTTTGGTCACCTGCCATTTCTTGTTCTTTGACTTTGGTCAAAAGTCTACCTTTGACTGGTCAAACGTTGACCATTGACCCTTTGACTTTTGACCACATGTCATGCACCTATTGGAGAGCTGGTGGGGGCCTTGTCCCCCTGCCAGAACCTGGCAAGGAGAAGGGCGCACGCCAAGGGTGGCGTGAGCCCAAGTAGGAGGCGCCTAGGAGTCCTTGTTGGACAAGGACTCCATCTCCCTTTTGGATTCCAATTCAGAGTTCTACTAAGAATCCAGTTTGACTGGTCTTAGGCACCCTCTAAGGAGGAATCCAGGGGTCTCTATTCCAACCAATCAGATTTAGATCTGATTTCACAAAGGGTTGTGATTGGTTGAGAGGAAGAGGAGTTGGATCACAAGAGGTCTATAAATAAGACCCTGCGCCCAACCCTAATTCTAAGTCAAAGTGAATTCAATAGAGATTTCCCACGTCCAAGGCTGCCTCTCCCCTCCTTCTCCACACCATACTCTCTTCTCCCCTTGCTCTCCACGTCCAAAAGTGTTTTGGACTTAGTTTGGTGCGATTCAGATCAAGGAAAGGCGATCAAAAGCAAGAAGGCTGCGCTGCTGCAAAAGGACGACTGCAGATCTTCAAAAGAGTTTTGAAGATCCTCCAGATCAGATCCAGATCTGATTTTTGGAGGTGTGATAGAGAAGAAGAGGATCTCCAGATCCAACCCGAGTGGATACCGGTAGAGGCCAGGCGCTTGCGTGGCTAAGATCCAGAACCTTCCGCTGCAATCAGGATCATCTACAGGGTAATAGGATTACCCAAATCAGGTAAATTAAATTTGATTTAATTTATCTTATTTTATTTTATTTGTTAAAATAATAAGAATCAGATCTGAAACATATCAAGATCTGATTAAGATCAAAAGAGAAAATTTTTGAAATATATCTCTTGATCTGATCAGATCTGAACGAACCTGGACCGGGAAATCAGGATTTCCCTTCAACTGGTATCAGAGCCATGGTTCTAAAATTGTTTAGATCTGATTTTAAATTTATTTTAATTAAAAATAAAGTGATTTTCAGATGTCACATGAGATGTGATCAGATCTGAAATCAGAAAAAATTAAAATTAAATGATTTGGATCTAAGATTATGAAGATATGCATGACTAGTTCTAGAATAGAATAGTTCTATAGAATAGTTCTTGCATGTCTTTGATTTAATCTGATTAAATCATATTTTAGATCTTTTATTTACTATTTTTTGATATTATAAGTGTTATAATAACATCTAAAAAATAGCAAATAAAAATTATTTAATTTTAAATATCATATGAGATATGATTAGATGCATGTCTAGACTAGTTGTAGAATAGTTCTACATAATTGTCTAGATTAGAATTTATTTTGATTAGATCAATTTAAATCTAATTTTTTAGATTATTATGAGATAATTTAGATCTGAAAATATGCATGATTTGATACATGAGATGTATGCAAAATATGCCATGATTAGATCTAATTTGTATATGAGATATATGATATAGATCTAAAACTGTTTTGTAGTATTGACATGTTCCTGATTAAGGCGTTCCTCTTGGCCGTCCGGTCATAAGAACGAAGAAGGGTTTAAAGGCCCTCTCTTCCCATTCGATGGGGTGTTCTTATGATGTGTAGGGGTGCTGCGTGTTCGTCCTTAATCAGAAACCCAAAACTTACTTTCTGCAAAACCCTAGATCCTGAAACCCTAGGATTTATTGTGCATATTTTGTTTATGAACCCTACTTAATTAAGAATTAAGTTTATGGAATATTAATTAGGTCTAAAATTGAGAATTTTCAGATCTAAGACATATTCATAATACTGGGTTCGGGCTTGGGTAGCTCAATTAGGTCTAAGCGGTTGATCAAACCGAATCAAGAGTTGGTTAGATGGGATCAACAATGCTTAAATTGACCAGCCTAATAGGATTAAGTCTGGGTCAAGATCGAGTCACGATCAAGCAAGACCTAATTAGGCTCAGAGGTTAGAGTCTGGATTGTAGGCTAACCCAATTGGTTCTGACTCAACAATTTGGTGTCTAAGGTAAGTTTGGCACAGACGACCGACTGGTTTTTAATTGGAAGCTACTCGACCTGAATGCGTTCTTGTACGAGTTAATGGCATATTCCTTCCACCGGTCTCACTTACCTGGCCATATCTGTTGACACAGTTCTGATCTGAGGTGGTCAATAATCCGAGCTAACCCATGCCACTAGGTTAGTCATAATTGTTATGACTAAGCCAAGTCTAGTTTAATGAGACCTGAATCAATTCTCCCTAAGAAAAGATTAAGTCTGAGGTCTTCCACCATTGTAGATGTGCGGGCCCTTCCCGGGGTTGATTGTTCTCGGCTGGATACAGTGGCTCAGTTGCACCGGGAAGATGCAACCATGTCTATTAGGCATTGGATGCTATGGGCTGGAGGATGAGTTGGGCTCAATATTTTGGATACGGTGAGAGACTCAATTAGGAACCCAGTCTATGCAAATGGTGGGTCTGACTTAACTAAGGAGTGGATCAATATTCGGATACGGTGAGATTCATGAATTAGAGACCAAGTTTGGGTGCACCATGATTAGAGAATCATTGAACAAGAGTTGTTCACTCATTGGCTAACCCATCACCAATAACTGTTAGGTGAGGTGATGAGTCAGTTGGTGAGACCGCACCACCCACTAGAAATCATTAATCGTGGAGATTTTTCGCATCTCTACAGAGGGAGTGTAGGGATCCGAGAAAATAGTGGGAGCTAATTTGTTTAAAAATAAAATTTCCCTAAACAAATTGGTCAAGTCAAAATTACAGTATCTAACTAGAATCTTTGACTCTCTACAGGAAAAATGTCTGCGTCCAACCCATTGGCACGTATCCTAGACACACATAGACTGACTGGACCCAATTATAAAGATTGGCTCAGGAACTACAAAATTATTTTGGGTTCAGAGAAGTTAACCACATGTTTTGGACCAGGACCCTCCCACCTTACCAGCCTCGTCCATCCACTGAACAGAGAGCGTCTCTGGAAAAATGGATTAGACGAAGATAATAAGGCCAGATATTACATGTTGGGCTCGATGTCTGATGAGCTCCAGCGCCAACATGAAGATATCGGGACTGCTCGCCAAATGTTGGCTCACCTGCAGGAGATGTTTGGTGAACAGAGTCGCGCAGCCAAATATCAAGTCACGAAATGACTTTTTAAGGCTAAGATGCGTGATGGGCAGTCAGTCCAAGATCACTGTCTGACAATGATCAAGGACATGGAAGAGCTTGAGAAGCTCGGTGTGAAGTTGGACTTGGATCTGCAGAATGATATTATTCTGCAATCCTTGACTGATGCATATGGGCAATTCATCATGAATTACCACATGCATAAACTTCAAAATTCCTTGGCCGAAGTTAATGAATATGCTGGTTACCGCTGAGCTTTCTATGAAAGGTTCTAAAGGCTCAGTTCTTGCTATGGAACGGACTTCTTCCAAAAGAAAGTCTTATGGAAAGAAAAAGAAGTCTGTGAAAAAGCAAAAGGTGGAAGGATCAAAGAAGAAGAAGGCAGAGCCGAAGAAGAAGGCCGATGTCAAAGGAAAGTGTTTCCATTGCAACAGCGACGGCCATTGGAAGCGGAACTGCCCTACTTACCTGGCCACCCTGAAGAACAAGAAGGAAGGTCCTTCTGGAGGTATGCTCGTTATTGAGTCTAACCTTACGGTTTCTTCTGCATCCAGTTGGGTGCTTGACTCTGGTTCTAGTGCTCATCTGTGCACTTCCTATGCAGGGTCTTGAGGATAGCAGGAGGCTGAGGGATGGAGACATGATCCTACGCATCGGTAATGGAGCAAGAGTTGCTGCAGTAGCCGTGGGAACATACCCTCTTCGATTACCATCTGGTTTAGACTTAGTTTTGAAAGACTGTTATTATGTGCCTGCAGCTAGCAGGAATTTGATTTCTGTTTCATGCTTAGCACAAGAAGGCTATGTGATTCACCTTCTTTAAGGACCATTGTAACATTCTTTATGAAAGAAATAAAATTGCAAATGGTTTCCTTATTAATGGTCTTTATCAGCTACATATTGATGTACCTATTCTAACTATCGAGCAAAACGTGAATGCCAAACGACCTAGGGATAGTCCAAACGACAGATATCTATGGCACCTGAGATTAGGTCATATAGCAGAAGATAGGATCAACAAATTGGAGAAAAATGGGCTATTGAGTCCATTGACTTTTGAGTCATATCCAACTTGTGAATCTTGTCTTCAAGGCAAAATGACTAAACTCCCTTTTGTTGGACATGGGGAGAGGGCCACAGATCTCCTTGCCCTAGTACATACTGATGTGTGCGGCCCATTTGATGTGCCGGCTAGAGGCAATTTTGTCTACTTCATTACCTTTACCGATGATCTGTCTAGGTATGGGTATGTGTATCTTATGAGACACAAGTCTGAAGCTTTTGAAAAGTTCAAAGAATTCAGACATGAAGTAGAAAAACAAACTGGAAAACCCATTAAGGTTCTTCGATCAGATCGAGGAGGTGAATACCTTAGCCGGGAATTCCTAGACTATCTTAAGGAAAATGGCATAGTCTCTCAATGGACTCCACCAGGAACACCTCAACTCAACGGGGTTTCAGAACGGAGAAATCGGACTCTATTGGATATGGTTCGATCCATGATGAGCTTCACAGACCTCCCTGATTTTCTTTGGGGACATTCATTGTTAACTTCAATTTATCTACTGAATAGGGTTCCCTCTAAAACCGTTCCTACCACACCGTATGAGATATGGCACGGTAAGAAACCAAGTCTGAGTCATCTCAGAATTTGGGGTTGTCCGGCTCATGTCAAAAGACAACAAGCGGACAAGTTAGAGTTTAGGTCCTTTCAGAGCTCGATTCATAGGATATCCTAAAGAGTCATTAGGATACTATTTCTACATTCCAGAAGACCACAATGTGATTGTGAGTCGACATGCCATCTTTCTTGAAAAATAGTTTATTCAAGATAGCGGCATTGGAAAGCAGATTAAGCTTGATGAGAAAGTCTCACAAGTACAACGAGCTAAGGACCAATTGGAACCAAATCAGGTTGAGCCAATAAGAACACTACCTCCTCCACCTCGTAGATCGGAAAGAGTTTTCCCGTCCCCCTGAAAGATACTTAGGTATTATTTCAGAGGACGTAGAGGAAAATGTTCCTCATAGGTAATGGTGCTCATGGTGATGATCCCAAAACCTACAACGAGGCGATATCAGATATCGACTCCGAGAAATGGCTTAGAGGCAATGAAGTCAGAAATTGACTCGATGCACTCAAACCAAGTCTGGACCTTGGTAGATCCACCAGAAGGTATAGTACCTATTGGGTGTAAATGGATCTTCAAGAGAAAGATTGGTGCAGATGGGAATGTGGAGACATTCAAGGCTAGACTGGTGGCAAAAGGTTATAGTCAACGTGAAGGCATTGACTATCAGGATACCTTTTCCCCAGTAGCTATGCTAAAATCCATCCGCACATTGCTTGCCTGTTGCAGCCTATTTCGATTATGAAATATGGCAAATGGACGTGAAAACGGCATTCCTAAATGGATATCTTGAGGAAGATATCTATATGGAACAGCCGCTAGGTTTCACATCCAGTGATACTGATCACAAGGTTTGCAAGCTGCAAAGGTCCATATATGGACTTAAGCAAGCATCTCGGAGCTGGAACACTCGTTTCAATGATGTGATCAAAAAGTTTGGTTTCATCAAAAATGAAGAGGAACCATGTGTTTTCAAAAGGGTCAGTGGGAGCGCTGTTGTCTTCCTCGTATTGTACGTGGATGACATCCTCCTTATTGGGAATGATATTCCCATGTTGACATCAGTCAAGATGTGGTTGTCCTAAGGAATTCTCCATGAAAGACCTAGGTGAAGCATCCTTTATTCTAGGAATTAAGGTCTATAGGGATAGACCGAATAGGATGCTAGGACTTTCACAGAAAGATGTACATAGAGGAAGTACTAAAGAGGTTTAGTATGGAAAACTCTAAGAGGGGATTAATACCCTTCAGACATGGTATTCATCTTTCCAAGAAGATGTGCCCCTAGCACACCTGAGGAAATAGAACGCATGAGCAAGATCCCTTATGCTTCTGCAATAGGGAGCCTCATGTATGCCATGCTATGTACACGACCTGATATAGCCCATGCTGTGAGTGTCACAAGCAGATATCAGTCAAATCCAGGTGAAGAACACTGGACTTCTGTGAAATGTATCCTTAAGTACTTGAGAAGAACTAAGGATATGATGTTGGTCTTTGGTAATGGAGAACTCCAAGTTCAGGGATACACAGACTCGGACTTCATGTCCGATATAGATGATCGAAAGTCGAGCATCTGCTGCAGATCTGTTTGCTGCTGGAAGAGTTCCAAGCAAACGGTGATATCATCTCATCCGCGATTACCTTGAGAAAGGTTACGTTGAGGTCAAGAGAGTCAACTCCGCAGATAATGTGGCAGACCCACTTACAAAGCCGTTGGGCCAGCAGAAGATCGAAGCCCACCTTGAGAAGATGGGACTTAGACTTGTAGCCAATTGGCTTTAGGACAAGTGGGAGATTGTTAGATATATGTGCCCTAGAAGCCAGAATTGGCTGACACTTGTAATACACTTCTAGGGGCAAAATTATAATTTTGACTATAATTAATAAAATGGGTTATTTTCTATCACACATGTGTATTTAGTGTCTGTGATACATCCTTTGAGTTAATGGTAATGATAATTCATATTTTCAAGAGTTGAAAATTTAAGACATGAATAATCATTATTAACTCATAAACAGCTCCCGACCATAGGATCATCACGAGGATGGTGATTGATCCGGAAGGTTGGTGTACGATCGCTTCTCTTTAGTAGATGAGTCTTGAGTCTACGGTGTGGAGACACCGGAGCGAGAGTACAGGTACTCGTTAGAGAACGAGGGCACTGAGCGTGACCACCTCGAGTAGTCATTAGGAAGTCTACCTTCTCGTCAATGACTGACTCGATGCTGCAGTAGTGTGTCTGGTTCTTTGACCTGAGATGCATCGGCAGTTCACCTTGAGGGTGTTATAGTTTGACTACACCATTACTCGGTCTCCTAGCCATATGGAACCCTGAGGTGTATGTTGGCTATAGCATGTTCATTGTAGGAACTGGATTGCATCAAGATGGGATCTATCTACCTCGGTGGTAGAGGAGTAGCCCTATGATGATCATGAGAATCAAGTCCAGAAGCCCATGGCCATGGCAGAGTGAAATAATAGAAAGAGTTTCTATTTAGATTTTCACATTGGACTCGAATCGAATGATTACATCATATGACAGAGACTAGGGTTTGACGAGTTCACCTTAACCCTAATCTGATCGGGGCTCAAGATAGAAGAACTTGAATCACACAGGTAGCTGCACCAAGAGGTTCGCATTCAGCTCTGATGGGTTGCCACCATATACTGCTAGGTGTCACTGGTGGATTTTGGGAGCAATTAGAATGATTTAGATGATCGATCATTCTAGCTGTTCGAA
Source organism: Cocos nucifera (assembly GCA_006176705.1). Lineage (NCBI taxonomy): Eukaryota > Viridiplantae > Streptophyta > Magnoliopsida > Arecales > Arecaceae > Cocos > Cocos nucifera. The sequence goes on along the minus strand of QRFJ01004757.1, from coordinate 25,476 downwards.
TCAGAAGAGTTCTGATCCATCGAAAGGAGTTTCGATGATGTCGATGATAGAGATCATGACATATCCCATTACCATACAGAACTGAACCTAACTGGGTCACACAAACAAGGGTTTGAATCTGGTGATCATCAATTGAACTGATCTAGTTCAATTGATCTGAATGAGATTCAATTAGGTTCAAGGAAATCGTGCTAGCACTCGATTGAACCTAACGTTCTTCTTTTACTATCATAAATAAGTTGTCCTGACTGAGCCAAAGGAGTTTGTGCTCAATCAGAGGCCTTCATATGGTCTGACTGGAGGTTGTCCAAGTCAGAATAGGTTGTCTTATTTGTAAGACATTACCTGCCATTTTTGGTCACCTGCCATTTCTTGTTCTTTGACTTTGGTCAAAAGTCTACCTTTGACTGGTCAAACGTTGACCATTGACCCTTTGACTTTTGACCACATGTCATGCACCTATTGGAGAGCTGGTGGGGGCCTGTCCCCCTGCCAGAACCTGGCAAGGAGAAGGGCGCACGCCAAGGGTGGCGTGAGCCCAAGTAGGAGGCGCCTAGGAGTCCTTGTTGGACAAGGACTCCACCTCCCTTTTGGATTCCAATCAGAGTTCTACTAAGAATCCAGTTTGACTGGTCTTAGGCGCCCTCTAAGGAGGAATCCAGGGGTCTCTATTCCAACCAATCAGATTTAGATCTGATTTCACAAAGGGTTGTGATTGGTTGAGAGGAAGAGGAGTTGGATCACAAGAGGTCTATAAATAAGACCCTGCGCCCAACCCTAATTCTAAGTCAAAGTGAATTCAATAGAGATTTCCCACGTCCAAGGCTGCCTCTCCCCTCCTTCTCCACACCATACTCTCTTCTCCCCTTGCTCTCCACGTCCAAAAGGTGTTTTGGACTTAGTTTGGTGCGATTCAGATCAAGGAAAGGCGATCAAAAGCAAGAAGGCTGCGCTGCTGCAAAAGGACGACTGCAGATCTTCAAAAGAGTTTTGAAGATCCTCCAGATCAGATCCAGATCTGATTTTTGGAGGTGTGATAGAGAAGAAGAGGATCTCCAGATCCAACCCGAGTGGATACCGGTAGAGGCCAGGCGCTTGCGTGGCTAAGATCCAGAACCTTCCGCTGCAATCAGGATCATCTACAGGGTAATAGGATTACCCAAATCAGGTAAATTAAATTAGATTTAATTTATCTTATTTTATTTTATTTATTAAAATAATAAGAATCAGATCTGAAACATATCAAGATCTAATTAAGATCAAGAGAAAAATTTTTGAAATATATCTCTTGATCTAATCAGATCTGGACGAACCTGGATCGGGAAATCAGGATTTCCCTTCAATCGGATGGATATTTGGTCAATAGTGTTCCATCAATATTAAACTCCTAAAGAGTCCCAAACCAATAGGACTCTTGAGCCCAGTCTCCGAAACGAATCAAGCTTGTGATCATAGGATCCTAGACTAGTGGAACTCTTGATTAGAGAGTCCCAAATCTATAGGACTCAAAGTTTCAGTCTACTAGGATTCTTGGTCATAGAGTCTCAGGTCATCAGAACTCTCGATCAAAGAGTCCCAGACAAGTAGGACTCAAAGTCCCAATCCAGTGGAACTCTTGGCCACAGAGTTCCAATCCAGTGGGACTATTGACCATAGAGTCCTAGGTCATCAAGACTCAATATTAGCCATCAGATCAAGTTGAAACTCCTATTGTGTGTGATCCCATAGGTTCAAATCGTAAGTCGGTAGCACAAAAACTAATTTTCTATACCAATTGATGTGACCATCTAGCAATGGTACCAAACATTCAGATAGATCGAAAAATTGCAACTTAACATCGATGAACCTATGGCATATGATTACCATATAATTCATCCCCTTGATCTCGATGCTCAAAGGATGATCTAGGATTTACTACCAATCCTAAAATTCATCCACAGTATTTTTCAAAACTTAGTGCCCTTCATATGGACTTCCTCGATCAAGGATTTGCTAAATTGAAATACAACGATGCACTTGCTCCAATAGTTGGAGGGGTCAATCCCATCTTGACTCATGCACCGTCAAGCCAAGTACTTAACTACACCTAGTAGCCTTCCATCACTAAATTAGAAATTCAGATAGTCTGGTACCTAAGTGCAGTGAGTTGCTTGTAAGTCACCATGGTGATCTTAGATCTAAGAGACACATATACCAATATCCTTTATGAGCAACTCTTGGCAAAAATGAGATTTGCAGTTGGATCATGTTCAATAAAATGTATCCCTACACTTCACCTACATGACATAATAGTATCTCCATAGTTCTTAGTTAAGAGGATAACCAATACTTATGGCACACAACGACCTACACTCGATACGTTGTCATCTTGGATAACAACAAATCATTTGATCGCAAACTGATTTAAGGACTAAATAATAAATCCTCCTTTGTTGAGTCTAAATAGTCCTAAGGACTTCATCATAGAAGTGCTCATTACAAAAAAATGCACAAGATAATGAAAATGCTAAAATAATAATTTTATTTATTAATAATTTTATTTATTAATAATTTAAGTATAATTATATTTTGCTCAACCATCTACAATCTAGATGATTGGCTTTAGAATATAATTTCCAACATTCTTAGAACCCATGTGGATATAGTTTTCATATAATTCATCCCTTAACCATAATACCCATAGGATACCTCAGAGTTCAACTATCAGCTCTCATCAGGTTATCCACATTATATTTCAAAATATCAAATCCATTTGATGGATTACCCTAGCCAAGATTTTGCTATATTGAAATATAATGATACATTCTTCTCCAACTCTTGAAGTGGTTAATCCCATCTTGATCACACAATGACTTTGCAAGTACTTGACTATGCCCAGAAGCCTTCCATTATTGAATTAGAAATTAGTTAGTCTGGTATCAAAGCATAGTGAGTTGCTTGCAAGTCACTTAGGTGATCTCAGGTCTAAGGGATACTTATACTTAATTCTAGAGACATTCTCGATAGTAAAATGTTCTGGAGTTGGTCATGTTCAATGATGATGTACCCATACACATCATTTGTATGCCATACCAGTGTCTCCATACTTCTTGGTTAAGAGGATAACCAACCCATATGGCATATAGTGACCTATGCTTGATAGATGCTATCGTCCTATTTAATAGCCTATCATTTGGACCTGAACTATTTTAAGGACTAATCGATAAATTCTCTCTTTATCGAAGCTAAATAGTCCTAAGAACTTCATCATAATAATAAAGTTCCTTAGATGATGAATACTTTATGATGAAAATGCTAAAAAATTATTTTATTAATTAATAAATCAATTACAATTATAATATAGCTTAATCGTCAATATGTTGATGATTGGCTTTGGAACATATTTCTCAATAACTCCCACTTGTCCTAAAGCCACTCGGTAGAGTATCTAATATCCATCTTCTATTTATGGTTGTCGAACTCCTTTATCACTAGGGCTTTAGTGAAGGAGTCTGTTAGGTTCTTCTTTTCATCAATCTTCTAAAGGTCGACGTCACCTCAATCCATGATCTTTAGGATCAGATATAAGTGGCATAGAATGTGCTTCGTCCACTAGTGTGCTTTTGGTTTCTTTGCCTGAGCTATGGCAACAATGCTATCACAGTAGAGTAGGACCGAACCATCTAGGAAGGGTTCTACTCCGAGCTTGATGATAAACTTCCTTAGCTACACAACTTCTTTCGTGGCATTTAATGCTATGATGTACTCTGCTTCACAAATAAAGTCTACTGCAGTATGTTGTTTGGAACTCTTCCAGCAAATGACTCCATCATTCAAAGTAAAGATATATCCCGACATGACTCTGCTATCATCATGGTCAGATTGAAAGCTGGAGTTTGTAAATCCCACAAGTTTTAGATCTAACTCACCATAAACCAACCATTGCTCCTTAGTATTTATTAAATACTTAAGGATGGTTTTAATCACTTTCCAGTGATTTTCTCTAGGATTAGATTGGTATCTATTCACTACTCCTAGTGAGTATGCCATGTCTGGTGTCGTACATGTCATGGCATATATAATAGATCCCACTATCAAAGCATATGGGACACTACTCATACTCTCTCTCTCTTTAGCAGTTATCGGACAATCCTTCTTAGAAAGAAAAATTTCAGGACCCATCGAGAGATAGTCCTTTTTGAAATTCTCCATGCTAAACCTCTTCATCACAGTATCTATGTACATGGACTAGAATAATCTAAACATCCTTTTAGATCTATCCCTATAGATCTTCATCCCTAAGATGTAGAATGCTTTACCTAGGTCCTTCATGGAGAACTATAATGACAACTAGACTTTTATTCCCTGTAGTGTGGGAATGTCATTTTTGATTAAGAGAATGTTATCCACATACAAGGCAATGAATTGTTGGGATAAACTATCCTCTTTCGGACCGGCGTGACCATTGGTGATTAGCCCATCAACATGGAACAATCTCCTAGGATCAATGTGGAAGCAAAATAATGGATTCAAGAGAAAATAGGGAAAGAGAGCACCAATGTTTTTTGGAAGAGAAGAGCTTTATTCAATGAATTTAGCATCATATACAATCTTGACCTATTTTCTATATTTATTCTTTACAAAAGGGTCAAGCCCTAAGCTCATAAAAAAACTCTCTAAAATTCAAACATCCCATGTATATAAAATAAACCCGCAAAAACTAAGCCGGCCTAGTTTCAGACTGAGCCAGCTAACCAGTGACTGGGTTGGCTTAGTCTAAGACTGAGTTGACCAAGTTGTGTAGCATCCCAACAACCTAAAAATGCTACTTTCTATCTGAATTTTCCTTTGAGACATAGCCGATCCAGTCCTGGACTGAGCTAGCCTAGTTTCCAACTTAACCGACTCAGTCTCAGGATGAGCTAGCTCAATTTCTAAACTTTACTACTCTGACTGATTTCTCTTTTGGCTTGCTTTCGTCTTCTCATGACCTATATTCTCATGTTTCTAAGAGTTGGGAGCGCCACTTTTGAGCTCATATTCTTCATTTTAGTGCTTCCAAGTCCTTGTGAACTCATCTCTTCTCAACAAACCCATCCTTATCACACACATCTGAAAGTTATCTCTATGGAGTATCTTTGGAGTACATCAGACTGATTCTCCTTAGTACGGACCTTCATCAGTTCCACTTTACCTTTCTCCATGAGCTCTATGATCCTGTGATACCTCACCTCTATATGCTTTATGCATGCATGATAGACTGGGTTCAGTGCCAATAGTAGAGCACTCTGTCTATCACTGAATAGTGTAACCTTGCTCTACTCCATCTCCAACTCAACAATCAACCTTCTAAGCCAAAGGGATTCCTTTGTAGCCTCCGTTATTCAAATATACTAAGCCTCTGTGCTAGACAAGACCATAATTGGCTGAAGGGTTGATCTCCCAGACATCAGTTCACCATACATGCAGAAGAGGTATCCAGTAGTAGACCTCCTTATATCATGATCTCCTGCATAATTCGCATCTATAAACCCTTCTAGAGGACTCGAACCTCCATCTTCAAATCCTTCTGGCTGTCCACCAAACACCAAACCATAATCTCTTATTCCATAAAGATATCGCAATATCCATTTCAATGCTTTTCAGTGTTCCTTTCTAGGGTTAGCCATGTATCTACTAACTATGATCACTGCATGTGCTATATCTAGTCTATAGTATACCGTAGTATACATCACACTGCCTACAGCATTTACATCAGATACTTTTTCCATGTATTCTCTCTCCTCTTCTAACTGGGGGCTTTGTAACTTGGAGAGAGATATATGGCTCGGTAATGGCATCTCTATAGGTTTGGCCTTCTCCATATCAAACCTCTCTAGAACTTTTTAGACATATCTTTCTTATGATAAATGGAGCACTCCTTTTCATCTATCTTTGCAAATCTTCATTCCAAGGATTTTCTCAGCTAGACCTAGATCCTTTATCTCAAACTCTGATGATAATGTCATTTTCAGCCTTTTCATAGCTTCCATACTTCTACTGGCTATAAGCATATCAACTACATATAGTAGCAGGTACAGAGCATCCTCCTCATCTACATTCTTGACATAGACATAGCAATTATATTCACATCTACTGAAACCCAGGCTCAAAACAAAACTATCAAATCTTCGATACCACTTATGAGGGGACTGTTATAAGCCATACAAAGATCTTCTAAGTAAACACACCTTTTCTTCCTGTCCAGTCTCTATGAAATCATCTGGTTGCTTAATGTAGATCATTTTCTTCAATGTGCCATGAAGAAAGGTCATCTTTATATCCAAGAAGGAAAATCTTGATTTCTCGGACCAGGTTCGTTTAGATCTGATCAGATCAAGAGATATATTTTAAATTTTTTTTTTTTAATCCTAATCAGATCTAAAATATTTTAGATTTGATCCTTATTATTCTAATAATAAAAATAAAATCTAAATAAATTAAATCAAATTTAATTTATCTTGATGTAGGGTAATCCTATTATCCGTTGATGATCCTATAAGCAGCGGAAGGTTCTAGATCTAGCCATGCAAGTGCTTGGCCTCTACCGATATCCACCCAAGCTGGATCTAGAGATCCTCTTCTTCTCTATCGCATCTCCAAAAATCAGATCTAGATTTGATCTAAAGGATCTTTAAAACAAATTTTGAAGATCAGTAGTTGTCCTTTGCAGCAGCGTAGCCTTCTAGCTTTCAGTCGCCTTTCTCTTATCTGGATTGCACCAACCAAGAACGCAAACCACATTGGACATGGAGAGGAGAGGAAGAAGATATTTTGGCATGGAGGAGGAGAGGAGAGGAAGCCTTGCGGTGTGGAGATTTTCTTCTTGATTTTAGATACTCCTTGAGTTGGGCGCAGGGTCTTATTTATGGACTATCTGTGATCCAACTCCTCTTCTTTCCAATCAATCACAATCCTTTGTAAAATCAAATTTAAATTTGACTGGTGGGAATAGAGTCCCTTGGATTCCTCCATAGATGGCATCTAAGATCAGTCAAACTTGGTTCTTAGCAGAACTCTAATCGGAATCCAAAAAGGAGATGGAGTCCCTGTCCAACAGGGACTCCTGGGCGCCTCCTGCTTGGGCACACACCAAGGGTGGCATGCACCCTCCTCCTTGCCAGGTTCTAGCAGGGGGACAGGCCCCCACCAGCTCTCCAATAGGTGCATGACACATGGACAAAAGTCAAAGTGTCAATGGTCAACATTTGACCAGTCAAAGGTCAACTTTTGACCAAAGTCAAAGGACGAGAAATGGCAGGTGACCAAAAATGGCAGGTATTATGTCTTACAAAATAAGACAATCCTTTTCTGACTTGGACAAGCTCCAGTCAGACCAAGTGAAGGCCTCTGATTGAGCACAAACTCCTTTGGCTCAGTCAGGACAACTATTTATGATAGTAAAAGAAGAACGTTAGGTTCAATCGAGTGCTAGCACGATTTTCTTGAACCTAATTGAATCTCATTCAGATCAATTGAACTGGATCAGTTCAATTGATGATCACCAGATTCAAACCCTTGTTTGTGTGACCCAGTTAGGTTCAGTTCTGTATGGTAATGGGATATGTCATGATCTCTATCATCGACATCATCGAAACTCCTTTCGATGGATCAGAACTCTTCTGATTCGAACAGCTAGAATGATCGATCATCTAAATCATTCTAATTGCTCCCAAAATCCACCAGTGACACCTAGCAGTATATGGTGGCAACCCATCAGAGCTGAATGCGAACCTCTTGGTGCAGCTACCTGTGTGATTAAGTTCTTCTATCTTGAGCCCCGATCAGATTAGGGTTAAGGTGAACTCGTCAAACCCTAGTTTCTGTCATATGATGTAATCATTCGATTCAAGTCCGATGTGAAAACCTAAATAGAAACTCTTTCTATTATTTCACTCTGCCATGGCCATGGGCTTCTGGACTTGATTCTCATGATCATCATAGGGCTGCTCCTCTACCACCGAGGTAGATAGATTCCATCTTGATGCAATCCAGTTCCTACAATGAACATGCTATAGCCAACATACACCTCAGGGATTCCGATATGGCTAGGAGATCGAGTAATGGTGTAGTCAAACTATAACACCCTCAAGGTGAACTGCCGATGCACCTCAGGTCAAAGAACCAGACACACCACTGCAGCATCGAGTCAGTCATTGACGAGAAGGTAGACTTCCTAATGACTACTCGAGGTGGTCACGCTCAGTGCCCTCATTCTCTAACGAGTACCTGTACTCTCGCTCCGGTGTCTCCACACCATAGACTCAAGACTCATCTACTAAAGAGAAGCGATTGTACACCAACCTTCCGGATCAATCACCATCCTCATGATGATCCTATGGTCGGAAAGCATTTTATGAGTTAATAATGATTATTCATGTCTTAAATTTTCAACTCTTGAAAATATGAATTATCATTACCATTAACTCAAAGGATGTATCACAGACACTAAATACACATATGTGATAGAAAATAACCCATTTTATTGATTTATAGTCAAAATTATAATTTTGCCCCTAGAAGTGTATTACAAGTGTCAGCCAATTTTGGCTTCTAGGGCACATATATCTAACAATCTCCCACTTATCCTAAAGCCAATTGGCTACAAGTCTAAGTCCCATCTTCTCAAGGTGGGCTTCGATCTTCTGCTGGCCCAACGGCTTTGTAAGTGGGTCTGCCACATTATCTATGGAGTTGACTCTCTTGACCTCGACGTAACCCTTCTCGAGGTAATCGCGGATGAGGATGGTATCGCCGCTCAATGTGCTTGGATTTTTGGTGAGACCTCGGCTCCTTAGCAAGGGCTATGGCGCCATTGTTGTCGCAGTATAGAGGAATGGCATCTGATGGCATTACTCCAATTTCTGCAGCAAACTTCTTGTACCAGAATGCTTCCTTCGCAGCCTCTGATGCAGCGATATATTCTGCTTCCATGGTGGAATCTGCTATCACGGTTTGCTTGGAAACTCTTCCAGCTGACAGCACCACCATTGCACACAAACAGACTTCCAGATGTCGACTTTCGATCATCTATATCGGACATGAAATCCGAGTCTGTGTATCCCTGGACTTGGAGTTCTCCATTACCAAAGACCAACATCATATCCTTAGTTCTTCTCAAGTACTTAAGGATACATTTCACAGAAGTCCAGTGTTCTTCACCTGGATTTGACTGATATCTGCTTGTGACACTCACAGCATGGGCTATATCAGGTCGTGTACATAGCATGGCATACATGAGGCTCCCTATTGCAGAAGCATAAGGGATCTTGCTCATGCATTCTATTTCCTCAGGTGTGCTAGGGCACATCTTCTTGGAAAGATGAATACCATGTCTGAAGGGTATTAATCCCCTCTTAGAGTTTTCCATACTAAACCTCTTTAGTACTTTCTCTATGTACATCTTCTGTGAAAGTCCTAGCATCTATATTCGGTCTATCCCTATAGACCTTAATTCCTAGAATAAAGGATGCTTCACCTAGGTCTTTCATGGAGAATTCCTTGGACAACCATATAATTTGACTATCGTCAATCATGGGAATATCATTCCCAATAAGGAGGATGTCATCCACGTACAATACGAGGAAGACAACAGCGCTCCCACTGACCTTTTTGAAAGACACATGGTTCCTCTTCATTTTTGATGAAACCAAACATTTTGATCACATCATTGAAATGAGTGTTCCAGCTCCGAGATGCTTGCTTAAGTCCATATATGGACCTTTGCAGCTTGCAAACCTTGTGATCAGTATCACTGGATGTGAAACCTAGCGGCTGTTCCATATAGATATCTTCCTCAAGATATCCATTTAAGAATGCCATTTTTACGTCCATTTGCCATATTTCATAATCGAAATAGGCTGCAACGGCAAGCAATGTGCGGATGGATTTTAGCATAGCCACTGGAGAAAAGGTATCCTGATAGTCAATGCCTTCGCATTGACTATAACCTTTTGCCACTAGTCTAGCCTTGAATGTCTCCACATTTCCCATCTGCACCAATCTTTCTCTTGAAGATCCATTTACACCCAATAGGTACTATACCTTCTGGTGGATCTACCAAGGTCCAGACTTGGTTTGAGTGCATCGAGTCAATTTCTGACTGCATTGCCTCTAGCCATTTCTCGGAGTCGATATCTGATATCGCCTCGTTGTAGGTTTTGGGATCATCACCATGAGCACCATTACCTACGAGGAACATTTTCTCTACTTTCTCTGAAATAATACCTAAGTATCTTTCAGGGGGACGGAAAACTCTTTCCGATCTACGAGGTGGAGGAGGTAGTGTTCTTATTGGCTCAACCTGATTTGGTTCCAATTGGTCCTTAGCTCATTGTACTTGTGAGACTTTCTCATCAAGCTTAATCTGCTTTCCAATGCCGCTATCTTGAATAAACTATTTTTCAAGAAAGATGGCATGTCGACTCACAATCACATTGTGGTCTTCTGGAATGTAGAAATAGTATCCTAATGACTCTTTAGGATATCCTATGAATCGAGCTCTGAAGGACCTAAACTCTAACTTGTCCGCTTGTTGTCTTTTGACATGAGCCGGACAACCCCAAATTCTGAGATGACTCAGACTTGGTTTCTTACCATGCCATATCTCATACGGTGTGGTAGGAACGGTTTTAGAGGAAATCCTATTCAGTAGATAAATTGAAGTTAACAATGAGTGTCCCCAAAGAAAATCAGGAAGGTCTGTGAAGCTCATCATGGATCGGACCATATCCAATAGAGTCCTGATTTCTCCATTCTGAAACCCCGTTGAGTTGAGGTGTTCCTGGTGGAGTCCATTGAGAGACTATGCCATTTTTCTTGAGATAGTCTAGGAATTTCTGGCTAAGGTATTCACCTCCTCGATCTGATCGAAGAACCTTAATGGGTTTTTCAGTTTATTTTTCTACTTCATGTCTGAATTCTTTGAACTTTTCAAAAGCTTCAGACTTGTGTCTCATAAGATACACATACCCATACCTAGACAGATCATCGGTAAAGATAATGAAGTAGACAAAATTGCCTCTAGCCGGCACATCAAATGGGCCGCACACATCAGTATGTACTAGGGCAAGGAGATCTGTGGCCCTTTCCCCATGTCCAACAAAAGGGAAGTTTGGTCATTTTGCCTTGAAGACAAGATTCACAAGTTGGATATGACTCGAAAGTCAATGGACTCAATAGCCCATTTTTCTCCAATTTGTTGATCCTATCTTCTGCTATATGACCTAATCTCAGGTGCCATAGATATCTATCATTTGGACTATCCCTAGGTCATTTGGCATTCACGTTTTGCTCGATAGTTAGAACAGGTACATCAATATGTAGCTGATAAAGACCATTAATAAGGAAACCATTTGCAATTTTATTTCTTTCATAAAGAATGTTACAATGGTCCTTAAAGAAGGTAATCACATAGCCTTCTAGTGCTAAGCATGAAACAGAAATCAAATTCCTGCTAGCTGCAGGCACATAATAACAGTCTTTCAAAACTAAGTCTAAACCAGATGGTAATCGAAGAGGGTATGTTCCCACGGCTACTGCAGCAACTCTTGCTCCATTACCGATGCGTAGGATCATGTCTCCATCCCTCAGCCTCCTGCTATCCTCAAGACCCTGCATGGAAGTGCACAGATGAGCACTAGAACCAGAGTCAAGCACCCAACTGGATGCAGAAGAAATCATAAGGTTAGACTCAATAATGAGCATACCTCCAGAAGGACCTTCCTTCTTGTTCTTCAGGGTGGCCAGGTAAGTAGGGCAGTTTCGCTTCCAATGGCCATCGCTGTTGCAATGGAAAGCACTTTCCTTTGGCAGCGGCTTTCATCTTCGGCTCTGCCTTCTTCTTCTTTCCTCCTTCCATCTTTCGCTTTTTCACAGACTTCTTTTTCTTTCCATAAGACTTTCTTTTGGAAGAAGTCCGTTCCATAGCAAGAACTGAGCCTTTAGAATTTTCATAGAAAGCTCAGCGGTGACCAGCATGTTCATTAATTCGGCCAAGAAATTTTGAAGTTTATGCATGTGGTAATTCATGATGAATTGCCCATATGCATCAGTCAAGGATTGTAGAATAACATCATTCTGCAAATCCAAGTCTAACTTCACACCGAGCTTCTCAAGCTCTTTCATGTCCTTGATCATCATCAGACAGTGATCTTGGACTGACTGCCCATCATGCATCTTAGCCTTAAAAAGTTGTTTCGTGACTTGATACTTGGCTGTGCGACTCTGTTCACCAAACATCTCCTGTAGGTGAGCCAACATTTGGTGAGCAGTCCTGATATCTTCATGTTGGTGCTGGAGCTCATCAGACATCGAGCCCAATATCTAATATCTGACCTTATTATCTTCGTCTATCCATTTTTCCAGAGACGCTCTCTGTTCAATGGATGGAACGTGCTGGTAAGGTGGGAGGGTCCTGGTCCAATACATGGGTTAACTTCTCGAAACCCAAAACTATTTTATAATTCCTGAGCCAATCTTTATAATTGGATCCGGTCAGTCTATGTGTGTCCAGGATACGTGCTAATGGGTTGGACGCAGATATTTTTCTATAGAGAGTCAAAGATTCTAGTTAGATACTGTAATTATGACTTGACCAATTTATTTAGGGATTTTATTTTTAAACAAATTAGCTTCCACTATTTTCTCGGATCCCTACACTCCCTCTGTAGAGATGCAAAAATCTTCCATGATTAATGATTTCTAGTGGGTGGTGCGGTCTCACCAACTGACTCATCACCTCACCTAACAGTTATTGGTGATGGGTTAGCCAATGAGTGAACAACTCTTGTTCAATGATTCTCTAATCATGGTGCACCCAAACTTGATCTCTAATTCATGAATCTCACCGTATCCAAAATATTGATCCACTCCTTAGTTAAGTCAGACCCACCATTTGCACAGACTGGGTTCCTAATTGAGTCTCTCACCATATCCTAGAATATTGAGCCCAACTCATCCTCCAGCCCATAGCATCCAATGCCTAATAGACATGGTTGCATCTTTCCGGTGCAACTGAGCCACTGTATCCAGTCGAGAACAATCAACCCCGAAGAAGGGCCCGCACATCTACAATGGTGGAAGACCTCAGACTTAATCTTTTCTTAAGGAGAATTGATTCAGGTCTCATTAAACTAGACTTATCATAGTCATAACAATTATGACTAACCTAGTGGCATGGGTTAGCTCGGATTATTGACCACCTCAAGATCAGAACTGTGTCAACAGATATGGCCAGGTAAGTGAGATCGGTGGAAGGGATATGCCATTAACTCATACAAGAATGCATTCAGGTCGAGTAGCTCCAATTAAAAATTAGTCGGTCGTATGTGCCAAACTTACCTTAGACACCAAATTGTTGAGCCAGAACCAATTGGGTTAGCCTACAATCCAGACTCTAACCTCTGAGCCTAATTAGGTCTTGCTTGATCGTGACTCGATCTTGACCCAGACTTAATCCTATTAGGCTGGTCAATTTAAGCATTGTTGATCCCATCTAACCAACTCTTGATTCGATTTGATCAACCGCTTAGACCTAATTGAGCTACCCAAGCCCGAACCCAGTATTATGAATATGTCTTAGATCTGAAATTCTTAATTTTAGACCTAATTAATATTTTATAATCTTAATTTTTAATTAAGTAGGGTTCATAAATAAAATATGCACAATAAATCCTAGGGTTTCAGGATCTAGGGTTTTGCAGAAAGTAAGTTTTGGATTTCTGATTAAGGACGAACATGCAGCACCCCTACACATCATAAGAACACCCCATCGGATGGGAGAAGAGGGCCTTTATACCCTTCTTCATTCTTATGATCGGACGGCCAAGAGGAATGCCTTTAATCAGGAACATGTAATACTACAAAATAGTTTTAGATCTATATCATATATCTCATATACAAATTAGATCTAATCATGGCATATTTTGCATACATCTCATGTATCGAATCATGCATATTTTCAGATCTAAATTATCTCATAATAATCTAAAAAATTAGATTTAAATTGATCTTATCAAAATAAACTCTAATCTAGACAACTATGTAGAACTATTCTACAACTAGTCTAGACATGCATCAATCATATCTCATATGATGTTTAAAATTAAATAATTTTTATTTGCTATTTTTTAGATGTTATTATAATAATTATAATATCAAAAAATAGTAAATAAATAGATCTAAAATATGATTTAATCAAATTAAATTGAAAATATGCAAGACTATTCTATAGAACTATTCTATTTTAGAACTAGTCATGCATATTTTCTAATCTTAGATCCAAATTATTTAATTTTAATTTTTTCTGATTTTAGATCTGATCACATCTCATGTGACATCTGAAATCACTTATTTTTTTATTAAAATAAATTTAAAATAAGATCTAAATACTTTAGAACCTTGGCTCTGATACCAGTTGAATGGAAAAATCCTGATTTTTTGGATCAGGTTCGTTCAGATCTGATCGGATCAAGAGATATATTTTAAAAATTTTTTTCTTTAATTCTAATTAGATCTAAAATATTTTAGATTCAATCTTTATTATTATAATAATAAAAATAAAATCTAAATAAATTAAATTTAATTTAATTTATCTTGATGTAAGATAATCCTATTACCCGTTGATGATCCTATAAGCAGCGGAAGGTTCTGGATCTAGCCACGCAAGTGCCTGGCCTCTATCGATATTTACTTGAGATAGATCTAGAGATCCTCTTATTCTCTATCACATCTCCAAAAATTAGATCTGAATCTGATCTAGAGGATCTTCAAAACATCTTTCGAAGATCAACAGTTGTCCTTTGCTGCAGCACAGCCTTCTAGCTTTCAGTCGCCTTTCTCTCATCCGGATTGCACCAACCAAGAACCCAAACCACTTTGGGCATGGAGAGGAGAGGGAGAAGATGTTTTGGCATGGATAAGGAGAGAATAGGAAGCCTTGGGGTGTGGGAATTTTCTTCCTGATTTTAGATACTCCTTGAGTTGGGCGTAGGGTCTTATTTATAGACTATATGTGATCCAACTCCTCTTCTTCCCAACCAATCACAATCCATTATGAAATCAGATCTAAATCTAATTGGTGAGAATAGAGTCCCTTAGATTACTCCTTAGATGATGCCTAAGATCAGTCAAACTTGGTTCTTAGGAGAACTCTAATCGGAATCCAAAAAGGAGATGGAGTCCCTGTCCAACAAGGACTCCTGGGCGCCTCCAGCTTGGGCACACGCCAAGGGTGGCGTGCGCCCTCCTCCTTGCCAGGTTCTGGCAGGGGGACAGGCCCCCACCAGCTCTCCAATAGGTGTGTTACATATGGACAAAAGTCAATGTATCAATGGTCAACATTTGACCAGTCAAAGGTCAACTTTTGACCAAAGTCAAAGGATGAGAAATGGCAGGTGATCAAAAATGGCAGGTATTGTCTTACAAAATAAGACAACCCTTTTCTGACTTGGACAAGCTCCTAGTCAGACAAAGTGAAGGCCTCTGATTGAGCACAAACTCCTTTGGCTCAGTCAGGATAACTATTTATGATAGTAAAAGAAGAACGTTAGGTTCAATCGAGTGCTAGCATGATTTTCCTTGAACCTAATTGAATCTCATTCAGATCAATTGAACTGGATCAGTTCAATTGATGATCACCAGATTCAAACCCTTGTTTGTGTGACCCAGTTAGGTTCAGTTCTGTATGGTAATGGGATATGTCATGATCTCTATCATCGACATCATCGAAACTCCTTTCGATGGATCAGAACTCTTCTGATTCGAACAGCTAGAATGATCGATCATCTAAATCATTCTAATTGCTCCCAAAATCCACCAGTGACACCTAGCAGTATATGGTGGCAACCCATCAGAGCTGAATGCGAACCTCTTGGTGCAGCTACCTGTGTGATTAAGTTCTTCTATCTTGAGCCCCGATCAGATTAGGGTTAAGGTGAACTCGTCAAACCCTAATTTCTATCATATGATGTAAAAATTCGATTCAAGTCCGATGTGAAAATCTAAATAGAAACTCTTTCTATTATTTCACTCTACCATGGCCATGGGCTTCTGGACTTGATTCTCATGATCATCATAGGGCTGCTCCTCTACCACCATGGTAGATAGATTCCATCTTGATGTAATTTAGTTCCTACAATGAACATGCTATAGCCAACATACACCTCAGGATTTCGAATGGCTCAGAGACCGAATTATGGTATAGTCAAACTGTAATACCCTCAAGGTGAACTACCGATGCACCTCAGGTCAAAGAACTAGACACACCACTATAGTATTGATAAGCATCATAAATTCACCAATAAAAGTATTAATTTATTAATTAATTTATATTAATTTTTAAGAATTATTAATCAATTTATATATAATTTTTGAAAAATTCATATTTTTATTAATTAAAAAATTAATTAAAAATTAATAAAAATTAAAAAATAAAATTTTATTATCATTAGAAAGAGCTCATTTTTTTGATCACAACAAAATAAATTTCAAGTAAAACGGAGCTAAAATGGAAAAGATATGAATTTTTAAAAATATAAAATAAATAAAAATTAAATAAAAAAAGAAAACGGCTCAGCCGGCTCCGCAAGCCGAGCCACCAAGCAAAGCCAAGCCATCAAAGTTGACTCAACCGTTGAAGCCATCAGTCGGTCCACGATCCAGGTGTGGACCGCTAGCACAGCAAAATCCGACGAATCAGAGTTTGCCACGTGGTGGACCTAGCCCCCTAAAGGGTCTATAGAAATTTATTGTGGCTCACAAGGGTAATTTAGTCTTTTTGCTCGACAACAGAGGCGCTGATTGGTTGTGACATGCGGTGCAGCCGGTCCACGCGGTCCATGGAAACAGTGATTGTGCGATCGGACGGATGTGGTTGTTTGCAGTCAGGATCGGACGGCTGTGGTTGCTTTCGAATTTGATCCAGCTGCAGCCATCACGCGGATCACCATCGGATGGCAGCGCTCGATCTAGGCGACGAACCGACGGTCCAAAAAGCTCCCGATGGTGATCAAACTCTCGGGCATATGATTTGCGGCAAGATTTCCTCCATCAAGCGTGATCCAACGGCCAGAATTTAATCCGACCCGATCTGAGCTGATCTACATCCAATTTTGATGATTTTTGGACCGTTGGATTCCTATTGAATGGCTGGATTTTATCAAATTTATTAGAGATATATCAGAGCTATTTTAATTTGAATTTTATTCAGATTTTGATGATTACAAAGGCCATTAGTCCCATATTGCCTAGAAGCAAACTTTCCAGCCCTCCTAGCTCTATAAAAAGGATCCCAGGCCTTCAGAAATCAACATCTCTGATCAAGGTGAAGCTTTGGCACAGGGCCAAACTAGGCTATGGGTTAAAGGCTGCTTTGAAGCAACGGATGCCGAGAAGAAGAGCCAGGCTTCTACACCATCTTTCTGCCAATACCGATTCAAGATCAGAGATCAGGCTATTTTATTCTTTTCAAATTCCATGTATTTAAATTCTAAAATTTTAATTAATAAAAATTTTATTTTTGTACTTTAATTTCTTACTTTTTATTTTTATTATAATTTAATTTCTGCACTTTAAATTATTGCTTTGCAAGTAGATGCTAAGATCTAACTAATAGATCTTAGTACCAAATTTAAATTTCTACATCTTTTAATTTTTTTTTTTTTATTTTCCGACTTCACTTTTGATCCCAAAACTCTTCTTTTTTTTCTTTTTCTTTTGAAAATCAAAGATTTCAAATCTAAAATACTACATTCTCTATGGATTCGATCCGACTCACTGCTATCTATGCAATTTCAAAGATTTTAAGAAGTCGGATTAAACTGATAAACACGGTGTCTTAACGACAACATCGCATTCCTATCAAGTTTTTGGCGCCGTTGCTGAGGAAGACACGGACATTAAATTTTTGATCTCTTTGATTTTTCTATAAATAAATTATAAATAAAATTTTTACTTTTTTATAAATATTGCTTGCTAATTTTTTTATTATTTTATGGAAAAAGAGATTAAAGAATAAAAAGAACCAGAAGTTTTGCTTGGTGAGATCAATTCTAACCCTAGTACTCTTTCCTTTTTATTTATTTATTTATTTATTTTATTTTTAAATTAATTTAAAAAAATATTCATTTAAACCTAATTAAAAGCCTCATGATAAGATTAGAAACCCTAACTATTTAGAGCATGCATCATATTAGTTTTATTTTTATTTTTATTTTTATTTTTTTGGTGATTGCTGGAAGCAAGGTAAGCCTTTCAGAATTCAATTAGTTACATGCATCTAGTTTAAATTGCATAAAACCCTTTGATTGAATTTTTTTTCGTGCATATTCATATTAAATCAAATTAAGGGCACAACCCAATTAAACAAGATAAGGTGGGGATTTGATCACCCTTCCTTAGCCCACAAACAACCAACCAGCATCCTGTATTGACCTAAGCCTTTAATTTTAAAATCAATTAGACATCAACCCTAGAAACTTGAGCTCAATAGGATAAGAAATCCTAAGAGTTGAACCGGGTTAGGATAAGTCAATTTGACTGGTGTCTAGGAAAGTGGTTCAGGGATGATTGGGCCCGAAGGAAGGTGGTTTTTAATTGATTCCGTTCGCTTACCTGGCCAAGCATAATTGGTGTCTAAGGCAAGCAACGGGGGTACTCCCACCGACCTTACACTTACCTGGCTAGTTGATTGGCTAATCCAACACTTGGAGGGCTTGAAGGTGACTTTGGCAGTTAGGAGCTGTCTAGATCTAGGATAACCCTTAGTCAGGATTGATTGACCAACTTGATTGCTAACCAACATCAAACCTAATTAAATTAATTCTTCTCTCTCTTCTTAGTTCTAGGACTCCTTAGGACCTCTTCTTTAGAACTCTTCTTTCTTTCTTCTCCTTTCTCCTCTAAAAATAAAATAAAATAAAAATTAAACTAACTAAAAATTAATAATTAAATTAAAATTAACAAATAAAAATAATTAAAAAAATTAATTTTTAATATAATAAAATAATAAAAAAAAATAAAAAAAATATTCTAAAAATTTTTAAACCATACATTAGGGTTACACTAATACATGCATGGTAGGAAATCGCTTTTTCTGATTTAGTTGAACTTAATTAAATAGTTGATTCACATTAAACATAATAATTAAATGGCTAATCTGAACCTAATAGTCCAAAAATTAGATAAAGTTGATCTTCTTGCTCAGAAAATAGATCAACTCCTAATCCTAGGTCAACAATCTCCTGCACAATTCACATCATCTTCTAATTATCAGGAGGATTATTCAATCTGTGCAAGCCCAACCCATCATGTGAGTGAATGTCCTATGGCTGCACAATTTTCACATTTTATCCAAGAACAAGTTCAAGCTACTCAAGGATACTCCAAATTGATTAATGACCCATTTTCAAATTCATATAACCAACATTGGAGTAACTTTAATTTTTCTTGGATGTCCCAACAGACTCAGGCTCAGACCCAAATTTCACTTGAGCAAAATTATCAAAATAGATCCCAATATCAAAATTATGCCTATAATAATGGTCAGCCTAGTCAGTTTATCCAGCCATCATATTATAATCAACCCTCATACCCACCTCCTCAACAGACCAATCTAGCTGATGATAGATTTAACCAACTTCAACAATTAATTCTAACTCAACAGCAATCTATCGCCAAACTAGAAGCTCAAATAGGATAATTAGTTGAGTCTAACATGAGGAGAGAACTAGATCAACTACCAAACCTACCAATTTCAAATAACCCACCTAATGACCACCAACCACCTGGATTAAATTATCAATCTAATGTTTCATCTAAGAATCTCCAATTTGAGAATACCAAAGTAATTCCTGAACTTAAAAGCTATAGGATTCTTATGGACCCATACCAAGACCAGGTGAGAGAGGCTAGTACTGATGCTAGCCAAAATGAAAATTTAGAGAAACTGGTTAGTACTGAGACTAACCACATAGAAGAACCCGAGCCAAGAATTAGTACTGATGCTAGTTCCAATTTAAATGAGATAGAAATAGAAAAAAAGAGAATAGATGATTTACCCGAGACTTATAAACCTAATGTCCTATTCCCTTCAACCCTAGAAGCTGGTTCTTCTTATAAAAATCAAAAGGCATGTAATAAAATGTCAATGGAGTTGTTTAAGCAGGATCATATTAATTTACCTCCAGAATTAAAACCATCTTTAGTCACCATTCCAGCACCCATTGAATCAAACTTAACTCCTAAAACTCCATTCATGAGCATTTTAGAAGAACAAATAGGAGAAATTCTTAATAAACATGGGTCTGAGAATGGAATCATAAAATATATCCCAAAAATTAACAGTGAATATATCAATAATGGGATTAAAAATCAACTTTCTGAGATTGGCAATCCAAAACCATTGGAATTTGTCAATCCAATATTCGACACAGGATAGTGAGCTGCATTGTGTCTGGCTGAAGACGGTAAACTTAGCGCTTGTTGGGAGGCAACCCAATATTTAGTTTTTATCTAATTTATCTTTTTAGTTTATTTTTTTTTAGGATAATTTGAATAAGTTGGAGGAAGAGCTCAAATTTTCAAAGGCATGTGCTGGACTAAAAATATACTGAGTTAGGTGTATTCTTTCATGTTCTTTATTACATCCTTTATTTTTTCTTCTCCATTGAGGACAATGTCGATTAAGTTAGGGGGAGAGAAAAATAAAAAAAATTTTAAAATTTTAAGTCCTTGAAAAAGTTAGTATTTAGTATTTAGATACTTGATTATGCTTAAGAATCGAATAAAACTAAGCATTTTTAAAAGAAAATTGATACACAGATCAGAGAATCTGTGAGATATTGAGGAATCAAGTATTAAGAAAATTCAATAAAGAGTTAAGTCCAGAACATAAAAAAATTTTTCTTGGAGCATTTCTAATTATTTCTACTAGCATCAAAGAAAAGTCTACTTTTTATAGGCTTGTGTAGGATAACTATATGTTTCTTCATATAAAAATTTATTTTAATAAAATAGTTTCCAAGTACTTCCCACTGAGTAACCGGGCCTCTTTGCCTAAGCAAGCATTGAGTTTCACATCAAAAGATGGGAAGGGCAAAGAAGCTCGTTGTAAAGCTAGTCTTAACTCGTAGCCTATTTGATTCGAGCTAGTAAGCCCGAGGGGTATTCTATACCTAGTGCCCTAAAGCCAACTGGTTTGGGAGTCATTGGCCCAAGACTCGCTACATGGATCAAATAGAAAGCTTAAGGAGTTAAGACACTCAATAGTGGTACAACGTTAAAAAAAAAAAAAAAAGAAGAAAAAGAAACATTGGTTTCCCACCGAGTAACCGGGTCCCGTTGCCTAAGTAAGCAATGATATTCGCATCAAAAAGTGGGCAATGTGAAAATAAA
This sequence comes from Cocos nucifera, assembly GCA_006176705.1. NCBI lineage: Eukaryota > Viridiplantae > Streptophyta > Magnoliopsida > Arecales > Arecaceae > Cocos > Cocos nucifera. Next base: position 4,065 of record QRFJ01004757.1, on the reverse strand, counting down.
AATTAATAAATGAAGGATGGAAGTAGCAATACACCTGCCTATATGAAATTAGATAAATCAGAGATAAAGGTAGGATAATTTAGAAAAAAGTTCTGAAAAATTTAATGTTCTTTACTTAATTTTTCTATTGATAAGTATTAATACCCCAATGATATATCTCATTTAAGCTCTACTGAATATCAATGGCTATTTTGAAAATTGCTTAGGTAAAATTCGAAACTCTAAAGTTAAAAGGTATTTAAAACTAAATTCTTTCTTTACTCGAGGATGAGCAAAGCTTAAGTTGGGGGGTGTGATAAGCATCATAAATTTACCAATAAAAGTATTAATTTATTAATTAATTTATATTAATTTTTAAAAATTATTAATCAATTTATATATAATTTTTGAAAAATTCATATTTTTATTAATTAAAAAATAATAAAAATTAATAAAAATTAAAAAATAAAATTTTATTATAAATAGAAAGAGCTCATTTTTTTGATTACAACAAAATAAATTATAAGTAAAACGGAGCTAAAATGGAAAAGATATGAATTTTTAAAAATATAAAATAAATAAAAAAAGAAAATGGCTCAGTCGGCTCCGCAAGCTGAGCCACCAAGCCAAGCCAAGCCATCAAAGCCGACTCAGCTGTTGAAGCCATCAGCCGGTCCATGATCCAGGCGTGGACCGCCAACTCAGCAAAATCCGGCGAATCAGAGCTTGCCACGTGGTGGACCTAGACCCCTAAAGGGTCTACAGAAATTTATCGCGGCTCACAAGGGTAATTTAGTCTTTTTGCTCGATAACAGAGGTGCTGATTGGTTGCGGCGTGCGGTGCGGCCGGTCCACGCCGTCCATGGAATCAGTGATTGCGCGATCGGATGGATGTGGTTGTTTGCGGTCAGGATCGGACGACTGTGGTTGCTTCCAAATTTGATCCAGCTGCAGCCATCACGCAGATCACCATCGGACGGCAGCGCTTGATCCAAGCGATGATCCGATGGTCCAGAAAGCTCCCAACGGCGATCAAACTCTCAGGCGCATGATTTGCAGCCAGATTTCCTCCATCAAGTGCGATCCAACGGCCAGAATTTAATCCGACCCGATCTGAGCTGATCTGCATCCGATTTTGATGATTTTTGGACCATTGGATTCTTATTGAATGGTTGGATTTTATAAAATTTATCAGATACATATTAGAGCTATTTTAATTTAAATTTTATTTAAATTTTGATGATTACAAAGTCCATTAGTCCTACATTGCCTAGAAGCAAACTTTCCAGCCCTCCTACCTCTATAAAAAGGATCCCAGGCCTTCAGAAATCAACATCTCCGATCAAGGTGAAGCTTTGGTATAGGGCAAAACCAGGCTATGGGTTAAAGGCTGCTTCGAAGCAACGGATGCCGAGAAGAAGAGTCAGGCTTCTACACCATCTTTCTGCCAATACCGATTCAAGATCAGAGATCATGCTATTTTATTCTTTTCAAATTCCATGTATTTAAATTCTAAAATTTTAATTAATAAAAATTTTATTTTTGCACTTTAATTTCTTACTTTTTATTTTTATTGTAATTTAATTTCTATACTTTAAATTATTGCTTTGCAAGTAGATGCTAAGATCTGACTAATAGATCTTAGTACCAAATTTAAATTTCTCCATCTTTTAATTTTTTTTTTAATTTTTTGACTTCACTTTTGATCCCAAAACTCTTCTTTTTTTCTTTTTCTTTTAAAAATCAAAGATTTCAAATCTAAAATACTACCTTCCCTGTGGATTCGATCTGACTCACTGTTATCTACGCAATTTCAATGATTTTAAGAAGTCGGATTAAACTGATAAACACGGTGTCTTAACGACAACATCACGTTCCTATCAAGTATCAAGTCAGTCATTGACGAAAAGATAGACTTTCTAATGACTACTTGAGGAGGTCACGCTCAGTGCCCTTATTCTCTAATGCGTATCTGTACTCTCACTTCAGTGTCTCCATACCGTAGATTCAAGACTCATCTATTAAAGAGAAGCGATTGTACACCAACCTTCCGAAATCAATCACCATCCTTGTGATGATCTTATGGTCGAGAGCATTTTATGAGTTAATAATTATTATTCATGTCTTAAATTTTCAAGTCTTGAAAATATGAATTATCATTACCATTAACTCAAAGGATGTATCACAGACACTAAATACACATATGTGATAGAAAATAACCCATTTTATTGATTATAGTCAAAATTATATTTTTACCCCCAGAAATGTATTGCAAGTGTTAGCCAATTCTGGCTTCTGGGGCACATATATCTAACAACACCAACCTTCCAGATCAATTACCATCCTCGTGATGATCCTATGATCGAAAGTAGTTTCTGAGTTAATTATGAAAATTCATATCTTAAATTTTTAACTCTTTGAAAATTTGAATTATCATTACTATTAACGTAAACGATGTATCACATACATTTTAAATACACACGATGATAGAAAATAATTTTTTTATTAATTTATAGTCAAAATTATAAAATTGCCCTTAGAGGTGTATTATAAGTATTAGCCAATTTGACTTCTAGGGCATACATCTAACAAACTCCCACTTAATCTAAAGCCAATTAGCTACAAATCTAATTTCTATCTTCTTAAGGTGGGCTTCGATCTACTGCTAGCCTAAAGGCTTCGTCAGTGGATTTGCCGCATTATTCATAGAGTCAACTCTCTTGACCTCTATATAATCCTTCTCGAGATAATCATGGATGAGGTAGAATTGCTGCTTGATGTGCTTGGATATCTGGTGAGACCTTGACTCCTTAGCTAGGACTATGAAGCTATTGTTGTCACTGTACGGAGGGACAGCATCTGATGGCATCACTCCAAATTCTGCAGCAAACTTCTTACACCAGAATGCCTTTTTTGTAGCTTTCGATGAAGCGATGTACTCTGCTTCCATGGTGGAATCTGCTACCACAGTCTGCTTGAAACTCTTCCAACTGACAGCACCACCATTACACAAATAAATTATCAGATGTCGACTTTCGATCATTTATATCAGACATAAAATCTGAGTCTATATAACCCTAGACCTGAAATTCTCCATTACCAAAAATCAAGAACATATCCTTAGTCCTTCTCAAGTACTTAAGGATACATTTCATAGAAGTTCAGTGCTCCTCACCTGGATTTGACTAATATCTACTCGTGACACTCATAGCATCGGCGATATTAGATTCTGTACATAGCATGGTGTACATGAGGCTCCCTATTGTCGAAGTATAAGGGATCTTACTCATGCGTTCAATCTTCTTAGGTGTGTTGGGATACATTTTCTTGAAGAGATGAATGCCATATCTGAAAGGCACCAATCCCCTCTTGGAGTTTTTCATGCTAAACCTCTTTAGTCCCTCCTCTATGTACATCTTCTATGAGAGACCCAGCATTCTTTTCGGTCTATCCCTATAAACCTTCATTCTTAGAATAAAGGATATTTCTTCTAGATCATTCATAGAGAACTCTTTTGATAACCACATTTTAACTATGGTCAATATGAAAATATCATTTTCAATAAGAAGGATGTCATCCACGTACAGTAGGAGAAAGATAATAGTGCTTCCACTGACCTTTTTGAATACACATGGTTTCTCCTCATTCTTGATGAATCCTAATGATTTGATCGCATCATTAAAATAAGCATTCCAGCTTCGAGATGCTTGCTTAAGTCTATAGATAGATCTTTGCAGCTTGAAGACCTTGTGATCAGCATCACTGGATGTGAAACCTAGCGACTATTCTATATAGATATCTTCCTTAAGATATTCATTTAAGAAGGTTGATTTCATGTCCATCTACCATATTTCATCATCAAAATAGGCTGCAATAGCAAGCAATGTATAGATGGATTTTAGCATGGCTACTGACGAGAAGGTATCCTGATAGTTAATGCCTTCACGCTAACTATATCCTTTTGACACTAACCTAGCCTTGAATGTCTCCATATTTCCATCTGCACCTATCTTTCTTTTGTAGATATATTTACACCCAATAGGTACTATACCCTTCAGGTGGATCTACCAAGATCCAAAGGTTGTG